>JAVLUZ010000160.1:585317-674010 GCA_036768485.1 Mermis nigrescens
AGGCCCGTATCCAGGATTTTATTTCGGGGGGGGGGCCGAAAATTTTTGAGACCAGATATCTCGAGAACCATTAGGAGATAGGCGAAAATAAAGACAGTTTTGAGCGTATCTCGGCGAGCTCTATACAACGGTGAAGAAAAATTTCAACAAAAAAATTAAAAAATTTTCACTTTATTTCATTTTGATATACAGCAAATTTATCATTTAAGCTGATTTCTCATCACCTAATTGGCGAATTATTTCTTATCTTGTGCCTTTGTACTTATTCATTGTGCTTTACAGAGAAAAACAATACGGATAATTAATAATTCGGCGCGAAGCGCCGAAAAAATTGACATGCTCTGCATATCAACCTCAAATTTGAGCGGTTTTGAGCGGACTAGAAGACAAAAAAACATAAATAAACAATAGATACGGCGCGAAGCGCCGGAAAAATTTCATGTTTCAAATGTCATAACTCAAATTTGAGCTGTTTTCAGTGAGCTAGAAGGCAAAAACTATAACTAAACAATGAATCTGGCGCACAGCGCTAGAAAAAAATTGACATGCTCTCTATATCTAACTCTAATCTGAGCGATTTTTAGCGGTTCAGAAGACAAAACTATACCTAAACAATAAATCCGGCGCGAATCGCCGGAAAATTTTGACTTTACTAGCTCAAAAGTACGCTAAAAACCTGTTTGAGCGCTGTTTCAGACGCACTTCGCCAATTTTTCATTCTTCCCTTCGGGGGACCCTTGAGAGAAACAAAAATTTTTTCCCCATTTCGGGGGGGGGGCAGGACCCCCGCCCCCTGGATACAGGCCTTTTCCCATGTCATAACTCATATTTGAGCTGTTTTGAGTGAGCTAGAAGGCAAAAACTATAGCTAAACAATGAATCCGGCGCAAAGCGTTAGAAAAAAATTGACATACTTTCTATGTCTAACTCAAATTTGAGCGATTTTCAGCGGTTTAGAAGACAAAACCTTACATAAACAATAAATCCGGCGCGAAGCGCCGGAAAATTTAGTGTTTTCTAGCTCAAAAGTACACTAAAAACCTGTTTTGGCGGTGTTTCAGACCAACTTCGCCAATTTTTCATTTTTCCCTTTGGGGGACCCTTGGGAAAAACAAAAATTTTTCCCCATTTCGGGGGGGGGCAGGCCCCCCCGCCCCCCTGGATACGGGCCTGTATATATATATATATATATATATATATATATATATATATATATATATATATATATATATATATATATATATATATATATATATATATATATATATATATATATATATATATATATATATATATATATATATATATACATATATATATATATATATATATATATATATATATATATATATATATATATGATAGAGCGAAAAAACACCGTTTTCTCAAGCGTTTCTCAATGAGAGCTATCCATTAGCATAAAAAAACCGCAGAAAAACAGAAAAAAATTTTGAAAATCAATTTCTTCGAGGTCTAGCGGATTTTTTTGGGGGGGGGGGAGAATGTGAATTCGGGGGGTCTAGATCCCCGATGCCCATGTTCTGTTATATCTTGTAATCCCAACAAATATTAACGCTTGACGTGCATATCTACAAGCAAGAATATATGCATAGGTACATATAAGGGGTAGGGCAGGGTCGTACTATGAGCATGGTAAAGCACGCTATTATTGGCCCCGGCCCGGCCGCGGCACCGGGGCCTAGGCCCCGGCCCCGCAAAAAAGGCGGCCCCGGCACAGCTCTAATATATATATATATATATATATATATATATATATATATATATATATATATATATATATATATATATATATATATATATATATATATATATATATATATATATATATATATATATATATATATATATATATATATATATATATTAGAGCTGTGCCGGGGCTGCCTTTACCAGGGCCAGGGATTTGTCGGGGCCAATATTAGCGTGCTTACCCATGCTCATGTACGTCCTGCCCTACCTTATATGCGCTCTATGCATATATTCTTTGTATATGCACGTCAAGCATTCAATGTTGAGTATAACAGAACTGCATGGTCTAGACCCCCAAGAATTCACATTCTCCCCCAAAAAATCCGCTATGACCCCCCAGAAATTGATTTTCAGAATTCTTTGTTTTACTGCGGTTTTTTGATGCTAATGGATAGCTCTCATTGAGAAACGCGAGAAAACGGTGTTTTTTCGCTCTATCATATATTATCAGGCACTTTTTGACTACCCCCCTAGAATTTCTGAGCTGCCCATGTATGGATTTACCTCCTCTGACTTGGATGCGTTTTTCAATGTGCTTTACTTTGCACTTTTTTAGGCTTATTATTCTGTTTGTTCTGATAGACGTAGCTGTCTGCTACCAAGCAAGCTGGAAATGCTCGTCTATATGAATTGCAATTTAAAATATGTCAATTTTGATTATTAACTAGAAATTTGCACCAATCTGACATAGTGAAATAAAGATTTGAATTAGCAAGATCTGTGGTTTGCTTGAAATTGAGTTTGAAGGTAAATCTGCCCAAAACATTATCAATTTTCTACATTATAATCAACTCTAACATTGGCCCCGATTCCGGTGCCGGGGCCAGCCTGGCCCCGGCCCGGGGCCGGGGCCTAGGCCCCGGCCTGGGGCCGGGGCCTAGGCGCCGGGCGCCGGGGCCTGGCCGGCACAGCTCTAATATATATATATATATATATATATATATATATATATATATATATATATATATATATATATATATATATATATATATATATATATATATATATATATATATATATATATATATATATATATATATATATATATATATATATATATATATATATATATATATATATAGAATAATGTAAAAACATCGTGCAGAATTGACAACTGTTAAATCATGCAAGTCGTTTACAAAAAATAGTTTAAACTAAAGAAACGAGCATACGACCGAAATTTTACAACCAATATGCATGTCAGATTACATTAAGCAAAATTGTATTACAGTATAGTGTAAACTGTCCTGAAACCGGTCTTGCGGCAACTTCATTGGGCGCTGAAAGTTGTTTTCTATATAACATGCTTATATTGGGATTAAAAAAAGTTTAATTTTTTAAACATTGAAATTTTTAATTTGAAAAAGTAAGATCTTTATTTTTTTGAATTTTTATTTTTTGAAACTTTTACATATCAGCGGAGTAGTAAATGAAAAATGTCGAAAAATTGTGCTTTTGCGCCTAAGATGGTAAAGTTAAACGTTATTCTACGGAAAATGCGAACGGATTCAATGTTTCAAATTACTTTGACATAAGTACTATGTAAGTAGAATGAAGCTGCAATATTATACTCAAATATTATCATACGTACTTACTTTTGTTTTCTAACAGGCTATCGACATTTTCCGCGGACTTTTTCGCCTAAAAATATGTATAAGCACATGTGTAGCAGAGAGGGGTTAGGGGATACCCTCAGACATGCACAGCATGGGAATTGTGGGAGGGGGTCTGGAATTTAGAAGCGCCATTTATGGGCCTAAAATTGATGGTACGCGTCAAAAACATCTTTTTCTGCGTTTCTAACGATGCTCTATCATTCTGAAGCATAAAAACAAAAAAATCTGAAAAAAATCAAAAAAGCCGGACAAATTAAACAAAATATAGTCAAACACTTTTGAGCTAATAGATAGCTGAAACGCTTACGAATTTTTAGGAAATTTTCGGAAACTTTCGAAAAATCACGAATTATGGGGGCTTAAAAAATTTCTAGGGGGAGGGGTTAAAAGTTTTCTGGAGGAAGGGGTTGAAAACCCCTAAACACCATAATAATGTATGATCCCTCACCAAAAATTGAACGTCCCATATCCCACCGAAGTCGGAAAAAGTTTTGACTCCTCCCGATTTCTGAAAAAAATTTGCGTTTTCCGGCTATTTTTAGGTGTTTTTTTGGTCATTTTTGGCCAAACATTCAACGCCATTCTCCTACAACTGGCCGGGGACCCCCACCCAAAATTTCGAGCTGTTACATGTACATATGTACAAACTGTAATTTCATACAAACTCAGAAAAAAAGATTAAAACATTGAAGATAAAAAACAAACAGCCATTTATAAATGCATTATCTAGCCGATGTTCATAATCCAAAGCAGCCGTTCCTCATCCCTTGAAAGAAGGGTTTTTATCCCTTGCAAAAGATGGCCGGTGATTTTTATGGACAATTGTCCAACCAGGATTTGATTAACAATGATTTAGGAATTCGAAAAAGCTTCAGAAAGCAAATGAACGCGATTCATCGGCAGGAGTAAAAATAGAATAATTGTTGGGAAAAGCTTGTTTTCTTACTGATTATTATAAGTCGGATACATAGCCTTTTCCTTACTTAATCAATACAGGCCTGTCTGACACACATGGGTACATTGGGGGGGGGGTGAGAGGGGGTATTACCTTTACCTGAGGTTTTGGAAAATTAGATACTGTCACAGGATTTTGATAAAACGAAAGATGCTGCAAGATAATTTTTAAGCTTTTTTTGCGAAAAAACCGACAATTCTACCTGAAAACGAAACAAATGTCAAAATTTTCCACCGCTTCGCGCCGTATTGATAAATTTTTGTATTTTTCATCACTAGAAACCCATAAACTGGCTAAACTTCACTAAAAAGTGTCGAGAAACCCAGTTTGCCGCACACGATTCTACTGCACAATATTATAGTACCCGAAAACTTTACATTTACAAAATGTACACTTACTTTTGTGGACTGTCTTTGGGATCTAGTATACAATTTAACCCCAGCATTTTTTAGCCGATCCATATAAGCTACAGTAACCAAACTTTACAAGAAGATAGCTATAAGCCTATTGTACTAATCTGGCAAAATTGATTAACTTACGGTGTTAACTTACTGCTTTGAAAAAAAAACTTACTTTACTTTACTTTAAACTTACTTTTTTAAACTCACATTTTTAATGTAGGATGTTGATTGAGTTACAAAAAACTGCTTTGTTTGAAAACCCACCGAATCGTTTACAATTTTTAGATGCCGTTAGTACGTTGTAAACTGTGAGTGTAAAGAAGTAAGTTTACACCGTAAGTTAATCAATTTTGCCAGATTAGTACAATAGGCTTATAGCTATCTCCTTGTAAAGTTTGGTTACTGTAGCTTATATGGATCGGCTGAAAAACGCTAGAGACTTAAATTGCATACTAGATTCTGTCTTTTGTACATGAACAAAGAGCCTGATAAAAAACGATGACTGCAATTTACTATATGACCGTTCCTGAATTTAACCCCTCCTCTGGCCACCTCTACCCTGCCCATGTATGCTGTCTGTGAATCATCAACATGCTTTCACATGTGAGCTAAATTCAGGCTAGCCGCTAGGAAGATAGCCATTTAATTTCCCATTGTTCCAAAACAAGGAGGAATCGCCCGAATCGTATTACTGCAGATGATAGGATTAATAATACGCAGCTACATACTAACCTGCTTGACATGATTAGTCGTAAGACCACATTTCTGTCTTTGGTAAAATATTCTGCCCGTTTCCCAATTCTTTTCTTTTGTCACCTTATATAATTCTACGGTCGGAAAAAACAGGTTTTTTAATAAATCAAAAACAATAAATATTAAAAAATGTCAAATCAACATAATTAAAAAGCTATGCATTAAACATGGGCCTACGTGCTTGTCGATATGACTTGTCAGTTTTTAGTACAAACGTACAAAACAGTAATTCACATAATACAAAGAAGCAAGTAACAAGGGAATCGGATGGGAATCAGACATGCACGTGGGGCGGGAGAGCGGGGTGGGAGCAGTCATGTAACAGGGGGATAGGAGATCTACCTCACTCAAATTCGGTCATCCCACATCCCCTCTGAAGTCAGAAAGGTTTTGGCTCTCCCCCCCCCGATTTTCGGAAAAACTTGCGATTCTTGTCTTGGTCATCTTTAGGTGTTGTTTAGACGTTTTTGGCCAAAAATTGGAGGTCAATTATCCCCCGCCCTAAAAATAGCCGGGGACCTATTCCCAAAATTTTGGATCGTTACATGTATGTATGTTGGGAGAACCCTAGAACGGTGAATTCCCTGCCGACATGAGCCAAAATTAGGCCAAAGATGGGTGATGATCGAACACTTCCTTCAAAACTGCTTGAAATTAGCCAGAATTTGTGAGAAAAGTAGTTTTAACGCTATTTTAGCATTTGCATCAGTTTTGATGTAATTTTGGCACAAAAAGCTCACTATCTGACTCCCCTATACCAGCTGACCCCCATATCGGCCATTCGGTGCATTATATGGTGGGGGTCTATAATCCAGGCAGTAGTTTCCCATCTCCTGAAAGAAGATTTTATCCACTCCGTGACTTTTGGACAAAAAATTCATTTTTTCGTCTCTTTATATATTTTTGACATTTTTGACCACAAATGCAAGATTTTTTTATTCCCATGCCCGCTTCTAGACGAACAGCGCACTAGACGCCCCTCCCACTCAGATTATGAATCATTAAACGTATCGTTAGTCATACAAGTATGCACGTTATGCACATTTCGACAAAAATTTAATTGACAAATTGTCACTTTGATCAAGTTTTTCAGGGACGACATTTCTCGCAAAATTCCAAATCGAATGCCATTATTTTTGCGCAAAATTATGAATTGGCCCACTGCTTAAATCTCCTTAAATTTGCCTTTCTTTTTCAATTCATCATACTTATCTAATCAAAATCTGGGCATTTCGATATGTAACTATCAGCATTTAAATTTTGAATCCTAAGTTTTTAATAACCTTAGAATTTCTAACCAAACCCGTAAAAATTACGTTTTAAGGACATTACTCGGTCAGGGCCATACGTACACATGCAATAACAAAAAATTTCGGGAACGGAGGGAGGGTTAGTTGGTCATTTATCATTTATGGGAGAGGATTAAATAACCCTCTATTCTTGGTCAAAATGACAAAAGCACCTGCTAAAATAACCTAAAACGCATGTTTTTGCCAAAAATCAGGAAGACTGGGTAAAAAGTTCTAGTCTTTGGGGGATTAACGACCAGCTTTGCATTATGAGTGCATTAGAGCACAAAGGTACGCACTTCGATGTTGTCTTGGTAATAAGAGCCCTGCGTCCTTTTGTAGACCATTAGAGGTCGAAGTCTGAAAGAGCAAGCTTAATTATCCAAATTCAATGAGAACCTTTCTATCGTATTCACAGTGATAGGTTATAATATGACGGATAATTGCTAATAATGGACAAAATTGACAAACTTGCTTGAAATGCTAAAAGAAATTTTTTCTTAGAAGAAATGCTTTGTTTTTGCTAATAATTCAGAACAACTGGAGCAGAACGAACTTTGGCTTTTTTGGATTTCGACTTTTTTAGTTTTCTATCATGAAAAAGTCGGTTATCCCATAATGTACAAAGCTAATGTACAGATGAACACTCGTAGAAACAGATTTGATTTATCAAGTATTAGTTTAAAATTTTTTCCATAATTCACAAAATTTCACATACATATTAATTAATAAAACCCAATGATTTAAATTCGTTAATTAAAAGCTTTAGTTAAGTTAAAATCGAGATTACAGACCAAATCTTTCACTTACAAGCATATATTCATTAAATCGATATGAAATCAGAAGAGATAACAATTTTTAAATCAAAAGAATTGCTTAAAACCTCTAAAAGTGAATGCAGACCACACATGGATCTTGAGTTGTTTTCGATCCAATGCCACTGCAAAGGCTTTTTTACCCGCAGATCCATCGAATTTTTAAAATTTGGCTGTAAATTCGACTAAATTGTCATAATTTTGACCTTTTTCTAACCTCTTTTCGGCCCTGTTTGACCAACCGAAAAATTTTGGACACCAACTTCTGGATACTCACCGGTTCACTATTTCTTTTCTCATCCTGATGTCTTATCATTCGCTTCAGCTGTTCTAGTCTTATTAGTGTTTCTTCTTTTTCTCTTATAAGTCTACTCAAATCTAAAGACAAATTAGCTAACATGGAAAAAATTAAAAATAAAAATTAAGCACTTGATAATCAAATACAGAAATATAGCTATGTAAATAAATAATCTTGATAATTAAAAAAGAAAACAAATAATTCAGTAAACAATGTAATGAATCATATAATGAAATTTAATGTTGACTTTGCCAAATAAGTATCAAATTAAGCCTACCTAACTTAATCCAGTCGATTTGATTCAACCTAGGGTAAGTTGACCATAAAATACTCACATAAGGTGCGTTATAAACTCTCGATTATAAATGCATAAGCAAAGAGTAACACAAACTAGAGAAGCATTCATCTTATTAGACATTTAGAGCGAAGAAATAGAATAAAGGACTTAGTAAAAACATGATTTCACTCTAAAAAAGGCACCGAACGGCGAGCACTTTATATTATCTTATGCGAATTATTACTGATAGGTACTCAACTACCGAACTTTTGACCAAAATTTATATAAACTAAGTTCATTATTTTAATAAAAACCGATTATTTAATTTCTGTCTAAGAAACAGGGAAAATTGGAAAAACAAAATATGGAGCGCTCTAGAGGCCACAAAGATCAAATCATTAAATCTTAAACAATTTGCCAATGAAAGCGCGTCACAGGATAGATTAACATTACAAAGAACAGCAAATCAGTAAATCAGAGTGTATCTTAGAAAGGATAAACTGAGCAAAGGGAATCTTAGATCAACAAATGTCTCAAGACAATGGATCAAAATATAGCTTACCTGCTGATTCAATTAGTTCTTCCGGATCATGTGTAAATTCATTGGCCTTACTATGCCTATCCATGTTTGCTACCTTCATTGTAGGCTAAAAGCAATTTATTTTACCCGTAGGTACTTCCTTTCTTCCTATATAAAACAGACAATTATCATCCGCGCTTCATAACAGTCAGACGAAGGCTCGCATTCAAAGACCGCCTATTCAATGACGGATTCAGGATTTTGTGACGGGGCGCAGCGAAACCCCAAATTTTCCTAACGATGTCAAAAATAGTTCAGAAAAATTCGCCCACTAAGCGTTGAATAGCGGTCTTTTGTCGTCTTCTGATAAGCAAAAACCATTTCTGATGCGTAAGAATTATGAAATATTCAAGAATTCCGAAACTTTTATATGTGAAATGTGCAAAATGAGTGCAGAAAGCTGCACAAAAGCGCCGATGAATCGCGGAACGCCACTAAAGCACAGAGCACCCTTCCTTATTACATACCTAATGCCCAGATTTGAATAAAATGCAATTGAAGGATATGACGCGAAACAGCCAGTTTTAGAATTTTCGTAAAAATATTAAATAAAACTGTTTAAATTTACTCATAAAATCACTCAATAAACCGCAGAATCTTCGTTCTGTACAAGAACTATCCCGTCTGGCGCAAAAATGAGTTTTTAAGAGCATCAAGAAAGTCAGAGAATATCATTATGAGTATCAAACCCCGCGAAAAATATCAGAAATCACGATAAAAATAGCATCATTTGAAAATACAAATCTACTCTTTACTACTCCGACTATCTTCAGCCACAGGGGGCCGTCCCCTCTATATTTGCCCACGTGCCCATTACCCGGAATGAAAAAAATTTTCACTAGGGTTCCTAGATAAAAAATAAAAACTTCATATGTGCCTTAAAAAGACCGTCAAAACGGGTTTCTAGCACTATAGAAAAGCCTCGGTTTGGGATACGCATTTCACATACTAAGAGTTGAATCGAGAAAAATCTTTCGGGATGGATGGATCTTACGATTCTCTCTATGTGCAAGTCTGTTTGTAAAAGATACTGCGCAGGTTATTTGCTGCTTTTCTAATTTTTTTGTTCAAGAAATGAATTTGCATAAATTTAGTAAATGTAATCGTCCAACGTAACTCCACCACCGCACAAAAAACTGTTGTATGCGCATAATGGATCGCTCTGGAAAAGAAGCTTCGCTCGAAAGTTATCAGCTAGAGTCGGAATGCAACGCTTTATTTCGAGTAATCGATGTAAAACAATCCAAAAAATATAATCTAGCATAAGTACATATTTCTCGATAAGGAAAACACAAACTGGGCAAAAAAATAAGAAAATGTGTACAGAAAAGACTGAATCACTGTAACAATGCAAAACAAACAAATGAACATTATTCGCGACTTATCTTAGCGCAACTCAACACATAATTAACCATTGTACAATGCAGAATTGTTGCGTACGATATAAGTGACAAAACCGATCAATGGTTCAACGCAGGGGCGTGCGCAGGATTTTTTAAGGATGGGGGTGGGCGGTCCGAAATGAACGACCCAATATTTCAGGATTTGTTCGCCGGGGCACCAAATAAAGTGCATTTTCTGACGTTTCCGAACATGTCCTATCCATTAAGTTAATAAGATTCAAATTTTCCGGAAAAATTTTTATTTTCTGTCAATTAGCTATAGAAAGTGATTTATTTTTGGCCGCGCTTGGGCCTAGATTAACGAAAATAATGATTCTACGGCGCGAAACGCCGAAAATTCTAAAATTTTCCAATAAAAAGACGCCAATTTTCTTATTTTCTACGCATTGTCTCACCGTTCCCAAATTATTATAGGGCTCAAGAGGGGGCGGCCGCCCCCCGCCTCCCCTGCGTACATGCACGTCTAAGTTTTTACGTTTTTTAATACTAACGTATGTGTATACCAGTTTTTGAGATCGTTTTGGCTCAAAAAAGCTCTCTGGCCGTGGCTGACAACCAGACCGGCCGTACTGTGCGACTATAGTTGTTACCAGATATACGGAAATGTTTGCAGACTGTTTTTTATTATAACAATTTGCACGGGCTACAAAAAGCTCAATCCATCAGAATCCATTACGGATGGAAAATTTTGAGACCCGAGACGCCGATAGTCCCCAGAAACTCACATTGAGACAATCGAATCGTTAATTTTGGCTTGCTGATACATACATTTATTCCTACATAATGTGTCAAACTAATGTCGTTTTAAAGCAAGCAATGAAAATTTGACCAGCTTAAAAACTTTTACGAGCACGCGTCATATTACGGAAGTTTATTGTTAATAATAAGGAGCGACCGATTGGGCAGGCACGTAGCTGGCCCAATTTTGGGGGGACTAAGCCCAAAAAGGCCAAAAATAGCACAAAATAACGTTTAAAAAGTCCTATTTTTCCGATTTTTCTGAATTTTGGGGGGTCCGAACCCCCCATTCCCACAAAGATACGTGCCTGCAACTGGGATCACATGTGAGCTGCGGCCCAAATTCTGGGAACTGAGAATTTTTTAGCTGGAAAAATGCTTTAAAAAGCTAGCCGATGACATGGACGAAACACTGTTTTTTTCGATTTAGAAAGGGATCATGGAGAGACCCGAACCTCAAAATGATGTAAAGTTTGATTCAGGGGATTCGAGCCCCCTTCAACAATTTTCAAACCTTGCTAGCATGGATGCACAGGGTCTAATTATCCAGGGAGGGGTAAAACCGACAATATGGGATCAGCAAGGAGTAAAATTGAGAATTTTTGGCACATTAAATTGCGCTTGTAGATATTTTTATGACGAAATTGCTTAAAAATACGCTATTTTGGGCCTAAATTGCTCGACAGTCCCTAACTTTTGAACCCTCGAGCGATGGGTACTATTCCCTCTCCCCAAAACCTAGGGAAGGGAGGGGTGTGGTAGGAGGAGGGGTCCCAACCCTCCAGAAATTTTGACACCCCTCAGAATTCGTGATTTTTTCGAACGACAATCCGTAAAAAGTGTGCTGTTTTGAGCGTTTTTAAATATCCATTAGTTCAAAAGTGTCAATTTTCAACGATTCGCGCCATACACTAATTTTTCGACTACATGTATTTTGTTCAATATAACCTACTCGGAATCTTCTGATACGTTTCCGAAATTTTTAAAGAGCGTCGTCAGGAAACCCGCCGAAAAATTATGTTTTTGACGCATGAGGCCAAAAAAGGCACTTAAGCAAAATTTTTAGGATTACACACCCGGCCATAAAACCCCATGGTCGAATGCTTTTGACCCTTTGTTATAACGCTGGTTAAGCCAACTCTAGCACTACTAAAGCGCGTATGGCGCCAAAAAATGATGGTAGGGGCGAAAGCACGATTTTTCGCACATTTCCCAATATGCTCCGTCGATTGGTATCAAAAAGTTGCCAAAAAAGAGAGGGAAATTTTTTTTAAGATTCAAATCTGGACGTTGGGGGTCTTTTTCGAGTATAGGGAGTCCTCCAATACCCCTAAAAGCCAATGGCGTAGCTGGCCTTATTTTGAAATTGGATAACTCAACAACTTCTGATGAATATGCAAAAATAATGGTGTTTTTGAGCTTTTCTTAAAATGGTCTAAACAATAACAGAAGAAAAAAGTTTTAAAAAAAAAATAAAATTTGATTTCAATTATATGTATCAAACAAATATGTTGTATATAAATAAGGCGCGAAGCGCCCAAAAGGTCTGGGTTTATTAGCCCAAAAAGTGTGCTAAAATAATAACAGAAAGTCATCAATATAAAAGAAAAAAAACAAAAAAATAAAATATAATAAAATAAAAAATTATAATAAATAAATAAATAAAAATAAATAAATAAAAGGTGAATAAATTAGGCACGCTGTTAGTATAAAAGAAATAAAAAGACGCGAGAAAGAGCATATGTACATAAAAAGCACACAAAATTATATTATGAGAAATTACGGGTTTTACGAGGCGTAGGAGTTCAAGTGATAAAATCTATTAAATAAAAATTAAATATTAAATAAAATTTATTAAATAAACTTAATATTGATAAAATCTATGATAAAATCTAAAATCTATTCTAGCGGTCTTTCTAATACGCTTTGAGTATCTCCAATTTTTTCCTCTGGGGGACCCTTATAAAAAATAATCATACTCGCAAAATTTTGGGGGGACTAGTCCCCCACCCCACAGCCCCCGTCTCCCACAGCTACGCCACTGCTAAAGACCCGCCATGCCCACGCGCGCTGCCGCAGGCATGCAGCTAGCCGTCCTATTTGGGGGGACCAACACCAATTTTCGGGGGGATAAGCCCAAAAAAGCCAAAAATTGCACAAAATAACGTTCGAAAAGTCCTATTTTTCCGATTTTTCTGAATTGGGGGGTCCGAACCATAGATGCACAGCGTGACCGATCTGCGGAGGGTCAACCAGTCTGAAAAAAGGCAAAAATAAAGCTTTTTTTGGGCCAAAATGATCTAAAATACTGGTATAAATGCTTAAATGGCGTTAAAACAACGTTATTACACAGTTTCTCATCGATATGAAGCACTTTTGAAGAAAATTTCCAATTTTCAACCGTTTTTGACCTTGATTTTGATTCATTTTCTCAACAAAATTTCCCATGTTTCCATTCTAGGGGGGGTTCAGGACCCCAGCAAACCCCCCGCACGTGCATGTCTAGTCCGAACCCCGCATTCCCCCCACAGAGATACGTGCCTGCGCTCCCTATCATCGCGAGTCACCAAGCTTTGAATGAAATAGCGCCAAAGACAGGAAATATAATTATTACGATCGCGTGAAGTGATGCATCGCTAGCTTTATAGGCAAAACGCGGTTTTATTAATCGATTTGTTCCGTCAGTTCAGATGACGTCACCAGCCTCGCCGACTGGTTGCGCAAATTTCGACAGCGATTCTGCATAGAACAGTACATAATCCTTCTCCATTTTTCGTCGAACGCTTCGTCGGGCATATCCGGTGCAGTTTTGGCCTTCACGGCCATTTTCATTTTGTGGACCACCTGACGGTCCAGAACTTGCCTTTTCCCGCCCTTCATGCTCAGAGCGTTCGATCTACAATTGGTTGCAGATTTTTCGTAGCAAACGCCATATAACGTGATGTTGACGGGGGTTTTGAGAGGTTTCACCCCCTCTAGAAAATTTTTTACCCCCCTCAAAAAATTTTTTACCCCCCCCCTCTCAAAATTTTCCACTCCTATAACAGAAAATTTTTCACCCCCCCTGCTAAATTTTTTCACCCCAGAATTTGTCATTTTTCAAAAGTTGCTGAAAATTCGCAGAAAAGGTGCTTTTTTTAAAAAAATTTTTAGCCATCTATTTGCTCAAAAGTGTCAAAATTTCGGCGCTTCGCGCCATATACTCGTGTTTTGGCTATATTTCGTTTAATTTGTTCGACTTTTTATGATTTTTTTCCAATTTTTTAAAACGTTTTTATGCTTTAAAAAGATAAGGCATCGTCAGAACCGAAGAAAAACGATTTTGTGACGCGTACCCGCCATTTTTGGCCCAAAACAGGCACTAAAATCTAACCCCCAGAACTCTCATGCTGTGCATGTCTGGCAAATGCTCGAGAATTTGGTAGCAAATTTTCAAAAATCTCTATTTAAAACGAGTTGCATCAATGGAATCATAAACAACAAAATAAGTAGTTTATTTACATGTCTACTCGTATGTACGGCGTACATATACAGCGTTGGGAATTCTAGGGAGAGAGCAGGGCCAAGTCCAAAATTTTTAAAAAGTGCCTTTTTGGGCTAAAAACGATGGGTATACGTGCTCCGGACAATGCTCGCTCTATCTAGAACATAAAAACGTGGTAAAAATTTCAAAAAATTGAGTAGATTGAACAAAATATAGTCAAAAAAGTATATGGCGCGAAGCACCGAAAATTTGAGACTCTTGAGCCACAAGTTAGTTAAAAACGCTTGAGAAGGCATACTTATTACAATTTTTCTGAAAAATTGAATATTCTGGAGGGTCTCAGCCATTTTGAGCGGGGTCAGTTGCCAATCGGACAGGTTAAACCCCCCAGAACACGCATGTGTACGAGTACTTGTTACAGGTAGATGAGAGGAATCCTCACTCAAACTTGATCGTCCAACCATAGCCCAAAGCCAAAAATTTTTTGGACCCCTCCGATTTTTTGTAAAATTTGCATTTTTGCATTTTTAGTCGTTTCCCGCGTTATCCGGCCGGTTTTAGCCAAAAATTGAAGGTCATTTACCCCCTCCCCATGAAACGTTAATGTACCACCCCAACCTAAATTTCAACCGTTGCATATTGTATGTACCATACATGTCCAGCATGGCAATTCTGGGGGGGGTCAAACCGGAAAATTTTTAAAAAATGCCTTATTTGGGCTACAATGCCCGTTCTTTCTACAACATAAAAACAAAAAAGATTTCGAAAAAAATTCGAAAAAAATCGAATGAATTAGACATAATATAGTACAAAAATTGAATCAAAATGAGCTAAAAACGCCTAAAAAAGCACACTTTTTAGAGTTTTTACAAAAAATCGACAAGTCTTGAGGGGTCGCAGCCATTTTGCGGGGGGGGGGTCAGTTGCCATTCTGAATTCCGGGGGTCAAAACGCTCCAAATCCCCTCCCTCAAAAAAACGCGTATGGTATGTACTCAGAGGCGAATCAACGGAAGGGGAGGGGCGAGATAAAAAAACGAAAAGTTTTTTTATTGATTCCGGCCATCGACAATCGTAATTCCTCGATTTTTCGGGCGCTTCAGGGCCGGTTAATGCCTACTTCTCACATTTATTCACTTTCTTGGCGGCCTTAAACCCATATTTTTGTAAGTTTCTCCGATTTTTTAGCATGAAGTGCAGAAATTTTCGGCGCTTCGCGTCATATGTTTTAAGAGATTTGCCCAAAGCGTGCAGATACAGAAAAAACGAAGTACGTAATTCAAATTTTGGCTAAAGTTTAGGAAATTTGAGCATTTTCTCACAAAATTGTCGGAAATAGTTCTTTTTCAAATTATTTTATCAGAAATGACTTTTAATAAAAGTAGAAAAAACGCAAAACGGGGAACAAATACTATTCCCCACGTGAAAAGCGAATTTTTAGACCTGTTTTTGACTATTTCCGGAAAAGTTAGGATACCGCTTTTGAACAAAAAAAGGATTTTGTCTCTATAGCCCGTTTGCAAAACATAGTCCTCAACGCAGAGACCCTTCGGCCCATTGCCGATAGAGTGTGATACGGAACATTACTTAAGCATAGAGAGCATAAAAACGTGTTTTTAACGCATTCCCATCGTAGACACGTAGCTGGCCGTCCTATTTTGGGGGGACCAACACCAATTTTTGGGGGGACTAAGCCCAAAAATAGCACAAAATAACGTTTAAAAAGCCTATTTTCCGAGTTTTCTGAATTTTGGAAGGGTCCGAACCCACCCACTTTCCCCCCATTCCCCCAGATACATGCCTGGTTTTTGAGTCCAAAAACGGCAGCTTAAAAACTATGTGGTTCCACCCTCCTCCAGAATTCCCATGCTGCGCATGTATGTAGGGAAAAAGGAGGGAGAGGGTAAAAAATATCAGCCTTTGATAAGGGGACAACCGACATTGGATGCGTGGTGGGCGTAGGGAGCCCGCCATAATGGGCAGCGAATAAATCAAGGGGCCCGATGGGGCTAAAGCACCATAAATAGCACCACAAATTCAATTACGGGGTCTATCGATTTCAGGACGCGGGGTGTTGGGGGGTCCGCGTCGGATTCTCGGAGGGGGAGTCTAGCCATAGACGCCCAGCATAGCCGATCTGAGGGGTCTGAAAGTGAGCTTTATGGGCCAAAATGACCTCTAAAAGTGGTATAAGCGCTAAAATCGCCATAAAACACCGTTATTTATTACACAGTTTCTGGTCAATTTGAAGCGCCTTTGACGAAAATTTTCAATTTCCATCCGTTTTTGACCTTCATTCCGTCTCAATTTCCCCCAAAAAATTTTCATTTTTCCATTCTAGGGGTCTAGACCCACCACGCGCGTGTCTGGTCCAGTTCAGACCCCCACACCCAATCGTAATCCCCACCCCTGTAAGCTACGCATATGTAAACGTGTTTTTCACGTGTTTTTCACGTGTTTTTCACTTAATAAGCACGTCGTCGCCGAAAAAGACGCGCGACGCCAGCTCCAACGCCAGCGTTCTCATGTATTCGTCCAATTTAGCGGGGCCCCGTCTCGCCCACTCGTCCCATTTCGGGTCGTTGATGACCGTTTCTAACGAAACCAAATTTTGAACGCCGATTAGAACTTCCTGGTCGCTATTATTGAATCGGCGTAGCTGCAGTAGCTCGATGATCTTGTCGAGCTTTTCCGTCTGCTTTTTGGCTTCGTCGTTCAATTTTTCATTCCATTTTTCGGCTTCTTCCTTCGACTTTTCGTTCCATTTTCTAGCCTGCTCGTTCGACCGTTTGGCTTCGTCCAAAATCGCGCACAGTATTATTTCTACTATTCGGCGCTCGTGATTATCTGCGTCGCATCCGCAAAAATGGGTTAGTTTTTTGGGTTTTAAAATTTTTGATTTTTTCTATAGTTTTTTAATTTTTCAATTCCGTTTTAAAATGCCCGAAACGCAGACCGGCAAATTTAGTGTTCACCGTACACGTAAAGCGTGAGAATTTCGGAAGGGGGCGTCAGGCTTGGAAAATTTTCGAAAAGTGTAGTTTTAGGCTAAAAAAACGTCGCGTATACCAGTGGCGGATCCAGGATTTTCCTAAGGGGGCGGTACCCCTAAGGGAACCATGACTTAGGCGGAAAAAATAGCCGTTTTAACCAAAAAATCGCTGAAAAATCCTTAATTTTGCGCACTATTTTGGGCCAATGGGGGGGGGCGGTCGCCCCCCGCCCCCCCTTAAATCCGCCCCTGGGGTGGTATACGCAGGCCCATACCCAGCATTTTATTTCGGGGCGGAGGCCGGAAATTTTGAGGTCAGTTATCTCGAGAACCATTTGGAGATGGGCAAAAATAAAGGCAGTTTTGGGTGTATCTAAACGAGCTCTATGCAATGGTGAATGAGAATTTCGAGGAAAATCTTTAAAAATTTTCATTCTATTCCATAGTCATATTACACAAATCTATTGTTTATTCAATCTACTTAACTGATTTCTCATCATTTAATCGACGAATAATTTCCTAACTTCTGTCTCTGTAGTTAATCTTCGTGATTTACAAAGAAACACAATACAGGAAATAAATAATTCGGCGCGAGGCGCCAAAAAAAATTGGCATGTTCTACACGTTAAACTCAAATTTAAGCGGTTTTCGGCGTGCTATAAGACAAACACTATGTATACATAGATAAAGGACAAATCCGGTGCTAAGCGCCGGAAAATTTTGAATTTACTAGCTCAAAAATATGCTAAAAACCTATTTTTGTGGTGTTCTAGACCTACTTCGAGAAGTTGTCATTTTTCGCATTGGGGGACCCCTATTTCATAAATTATTTTTCATTTCCTGGGGGGCCGGCCGGCCCCTGAATACGAGTCTGAGTACACGTCAAAAGCATACATGATCTGAAGGGGTTTGGTGAGGTTTCACACCCCCCCCGCACATATCTTTTTACCCTCCCCAGAATTGGCGATTTTGTAAAAGTTCTCAAAAATTTTCTAAAAATTTATAAAAAAATATGTTTTTAAAGCCTTTTTAGCCAACTATTTGCTTAAAAGTGCCAAATTTTTCGGCGCTTCGCGCAATTTTACTCATGTTTTGACTATATTTTGTTCAATTTGTTCCGACTTTTTTTATTTTTTTCGAAATTTTCCCATGTTTATATGCTCTAGAGAGATAGAGCATCTCGTTAGAAACGCTGAAAAAACGGTGATTTTGACGCGCACCTACCATTTTTGGACCCAAAAAGGCACTTTATAATTTCACCACCCCCCCCAGAATTCCCATACTGTGCATGTGTGGTCAAAAACACTGTTTTTAGACGTTTCGTACAATGCTCGTTCATTCTAGAATATAAAACACAGGAAAAAAATTTTAAAAATCAAAAAATCGAGAAAATTGAACAGGGTATTGTCAAAAAATGTGTATATGGCGCGGACCGCCGAAAATTTGAGACTTTTAAGCCAAAAACACTTTTCACAATTTTTTAATTAAAAACGACAATTCTGGGTCGCAGCCATTTTGCGGGGGTCAGCAGCCATTCCGGGGGGACAAAACCGCAAATCCCTCAGATAACGTATGATTTTAAGGCTTTTTTGCTAGTCAAAAGACTGAACCGGTACGTTATCGGCTAAAATTTGGAAGGATCTTGCGCAATATAATTTAAATTCCTCAAATAATGAGACATTTATGCTAAATTTAAAAAAGGTTGATTAGCGCAATCAGTTATTTGTCTGTGTGTCCATGACATTAACAATTTATATTTGCTGTTTTTTCCTTCCGACGTTTTATCCTTACGTTTATATTATTATCGTTAAAATTAAGACGGTATTTTTAGTTTTCTTATCCCGACAGAATGTTACTTATTGAGAAACAAAAAATTCATCAACTCGACCCAGTTTTTTTAAGACCACAGACCATGCATGATCTTGAGGGGGGTAAGGCATGGGGAGTTTCCAGCCCCCCTCCCCCCTCTCTGAAATTCGCGATTCTCAAGAAAATTATTTGAGTTCTTATAGAAGGCACTATTTTAAGCGATTTTAGCTATAATTTTGCTCGAAAATATCGAATTTTTCAGTGCTTCGCGCCTTAGACTCTTTTTTGACTATATTTTGTTCAATTTAATCGAATTTTTCCTTTTTTTCGAAATTTGATTCTTTTATACGCTCCAATGTTAAAGCATAGTCAGAAACATTGGAAAATGATGTTATTGACGCGTATCCGCCGTTTTTGAGACCCAGAAAGTACTTTGAAACTTCATCCCCAGAATTCCCACGCTGCGCATATCTTGTCAAGCGAATCTGCTCACCCAAAGTCAGTTGTCTGCCCATCCCCCAGAAGTCGGTTTTCCTAACCCCCCCCACCCGGGTTTCGGCGGAATTTTACGTTTCAGGCCATTTTAAATGTTTTTTTGACTGAAAGTCGTTTACTCCTCCCAAAATTTCGGTGCTATCCATCAAAATACACTGTAATGTAGCAAGGCGAACCCTGTTGACGAGAAAATGGCGACAAGAAAGTCGAAGCTGATGGGGCCATAGGTGACACGGGCACAGAATCACTTAATTCCTCGTCGGTCCCTATGGCCACGTCCTTAGAGGGCGAGTGACCACTACTGCCTGGCGCCTGCTGAGTCTTTGCCTTATGTGTCTAAAATTTTGTTTTGATACAAATAAAATCATGCAACTTTCCCATAAATTAAATATAAAAATAAATATGAATCTATGAATGGAATAAAAAATAAAAATACTACAAAAGTTAAAAATTTAAACAAGATTAAAATACTGCAGTAACATATAAAATGAATACACATAAATAGATAAAACAAGAGCGGCATATCAAAAGCTAGTTTTTCGTAGGTAAACTTAAATGTTAATAAACTTCTTTCATGCAAAACGGGGTCACATTCAATAATTTCGTATATCAAAAAAGCTTCACGAGTCAAATCACAATTCGAATCAACTTGAATTCTCATTTCTAAATAAAATGCGTTTCCTAGAAAAACGTACAGTAGGATTAAATGTCAAACGCGTTTTTTGTGGTCAGCTGTTTGAATTAGTTAATTAAACTATGGTATCCAACAAAATTTGGACAACGATTATTATAATTATTATTATAATTATTATAATTATTATTCTCATTATTATATATTATTATTATTATTATTATTATTATTATTATTATTATTATTATTATTATTATTATTATTATTATTATTATTATTATTATTATTATTATTATTATTATTATTATTATTATTATTATTATTATTATTATTATCATCATCATCATCATCATTATTAATTATTATTATTATTATTATTATTATTATTATTATTATTATTGTTATTATTATTATTATTATTATTATTATTATTATTATTATTATTATTATTATTATTATTATTATTATTATTATTATTATAGCAATAATATTAATTTAAAAATACTGCTAAGTTTTTAAATTGTTTTGCGACTTATTCAACGAAATAAATTAATGAAATTTAATGAAATTAACAAATTAATTAAAGATAATTTTAATGAAATCAACGATAAAAAACTGAAAATTTATCAGCGATCTTTAAACGAGGAATTCTTGTCATCAGAGGGTACCTAACGGCCCGTGCTACATATATGTATCACGAAAGGCCATAATAATAAAACCCGCCTACCTCTCCAGCTTGGGCATCATTAACAAGAGAAACATCGTTTCTACAGCTTTCGACATTTCCTCCACTCGATCGTAACATTTGATCCACCTTGATTTCCAGTAGGTCTGACACAGGGAGAATTAATTAGTAAAGGTCGAATACTACATAGTTACAACGTTAAGACAACTTTAGCATAGGAATTCTAAAGGAATCTGAAATTCAAAAGAGCCTTTATTGACCTCAAAAACTGTGGATATGCGTCAAAAACATCATTTTTTGGCGTTTCGGTCGATGCTGTTTATTTCTAGAGCGTAAGCCGAAAAATTGTGTTTTTCCGTCAAAAATCGTAACGTTTGTCGCTATTCAATATGTCAAAGGATTCGGTTTGTAAAATGACTCTAATGACAGAAAGTGTGACTGAGCTATCGTATGGCGAAATAAACACCATTTTTAGACGTTTCTCATCAAGCAATATCCAATGGCATAAAAAAATCGCTGAAAAAGCAGAAAAAAATTTCAAAATTTGAATTCTGGGGGGTATTTCGATTTCTGGGGGGTATTTCAACTTCTGGGTGAGTGCATACCCCCCAAACCCCCACGCCCATGTGTGGCTATAATGCAATAAAAACGTACATGTACGTACGTACATACATGTGTGCAATAAAGACAAATATTGCGGTTATTACTTTCGTTTTCTAGCGACCTGTCGGCATTTTCCGCGGGCTTTGCCACCTAAAAATATTTATCGAATTCCGGCGCTAAAAATCGTTATTTTTTAACAATACTTAAATAAGGGAAAAATTGAAAATAAAAATATAGAAGCCGTTTATAACTACGTTATTACTGTAGTCGAATTGATCCGACTTCAAAGGATTACATAAAAATAATAATAATACATAAGTTTTATGACTCATTTTTAATACGAATCGGATTCAGATTCTTCCTGCTACTAAAGCTAAACAGATCAGTGAAGGCGCTTTGGAAGTAATCATTGAAATTGTCCAAGGTCTCATGAGGAATCGCCTAAATCGTATTACTGCAGTCTATAGGCTTAATCATATTCAGGTGAGGTACTAACCTTGACACCATTCGTCGTAAGACTACATTTTCGTCTTTGGTAAAATATTCTTCCTGTTTCCCAGTTCTTCTTTTTTTTAATCTTGTGTATTGCTACGGTAGAAAAGGGATTTTATTAATCTAATCCAAACGACTAGACTGTGTATTTAATACGGGCCTTTTTGTTTAGTATTTTAAGCATGCATAAGTGCAAAAGTAGTAAGTTTGTCCAACTTTGTTAGAAGCCCACAAATAATGATATTATGGACAAAAGTTGGTTTTAAAGCCATTTTTAGAAGAATGTTTCAGACATTCTTGATAAAATCGCAGTCATTTACCCTATCCCGACCTATTTGAAGACATACATGGCCCACTACCTCTTCTTCATGTTCTAAAAGTAGCAAGCGCCGAGAATGTTTGCGAATTTGAAACATTTTTTGCACTTTTTGTCTTCACAAAAATCTTTATACATGTACAAAGACGGTTCCCAAAAGTCTTCGTACATCGGGAAAAATCTTTGCCGCATACAAAAAAACACTGCGGCGTGAATCCTTCAAAATTACACTCTATGGACATTATTCGGTTTAAGGTCACATCGGAATTTTCGGGGTGTGGCATACATGAGCATGGGAGGGGTGAGAGGTGGATAATACTCCCCTGAGCTTTAGATTGCTATATAGCATTTTTTGGGATCAGAAAACTAGCTACGTATATGCCTTTTTGGAATCTGAAATATACCGTGTGAATTTAGAAATGTTGTATAGTTCTTTTCTAAGCCTCGAAAGAATTTATGGCCATTTTCCTGACTTCAAAAAAGGTTGATTAGCTATTCTTAGTTCAAAAAGGCTATATACTTTATTATTTCAAAAAAGCTATACGTTGCCACAAATGCTGGAAAACGATGGTTTTAAAGCGATCATGTGTTTCCCTCGCTGCAGGATCGTTTTTTGCAAAGCACTTAGTTATCTCCAAGTTTTTGGTTTTCACCCCTTACTGAATGTTTCGCCTTGCGCACTTAAGGGGTGTGGGTAGCGTCCATTTTTAGGGAGAAAATCATATATGATCTGGGGGTATTTATCCCACAGAAAACTTTAACCCCCCCAAGAATTTGCTATTTTTCAAAAGATCCCGAGAATTTCCTGAAAATTCGTAGAGAAGGTGCTTCTTAGAGCGTTTTTAGCTAACTATTTGCTCAAAATTGTCAAATGTTCGGCGCATACTCATGTTTTCACTACAAGGTTTTTTTTGTATTCGACAAAGATTTTTCCCAAAGTCCATTTGGGGACCGTCTTTGTACATGTACAAAGATTTTTGGGAAGACAAAAAGTGCAAAAAAGTTTGAAAATCGCAAAAATCTTAGGCAAGCGCCGAAATGAGTAATTGTAAGTTGAATCAGTGATCGTACGAGGACCCCGACCGGGGGCAAGATTTTTCGAGTCGGGGTTGAACCTTTTTTCGGGGGTGAAATATAGCATCTAATTTTTTGGTACAAAGGAGAATCGTATGAATGACAAACAAATTCGGCAAACACCAAACATGGATGATTCATTCACGCGCATAATGAATATGTTAAACCCGACACTTACGATATTTCATAAAATGTACGCCTAGTCGCCATGTCATTAACAAGTACATACATGTTCGCATATTTATCACCATAAAGTGCGCCAAAACGCTCTGCATTTTGTCACTCGTAAAAATACACAATGGATTTATTATATTGTGCATTAGCCTCCATCTATCTGCGCGTTAGCCTAGCTTAAATTAATTTATATTTCAGACTGAATTAAAGATTTTTTCACTACTCAATTACGCCAATGCCAAAACAATCTATAAAAACAATCCGAGAGAGAACTCAAAGTTGGAAAACGCGCCATCACTGAGACACGGAATAGGTTGCTACCCAAAAATGCTGAAAAGCTAATTTGGCTCCTCTACAATCAGCGCGCCATAGAATACCGTTTAGAAAATAACTGTGGAAGAATACGAAAAAGCGAGAGCGATTAGCGATTAAAACTGAAAGGATTGCTAAATTGCTAAAATATGTTTGAACTTGGAATGAAAATTAAATGTTGAACATAACCAGCTTTATTAGTATGCTCTACAAACAAGTAAAGGTGTCATTTTTATCCTGTTTAAATTGGTATGTAATCATGTAATGTTAACTGTTAATCTTCAACCCCGATTCCGACCACGGCCCCGAAAACAGGGGTTTTCCATCCCCGACCCCGACCCCGACCGGGGGTGAAAATCTGACCGCGTACGATCACTGTGATCAATAAATATTAATAAAGCCGGAAATTGCATTTTGAACGGAAAAATGTCAAATTCGCCGTTTTGAGACGTTTATTAGTGATTTTTGCCCTAAGAAACCCAGAAATTAGCTAAAATACACTACCAAAAGTCGATTAACTCTGTTTTTGCCACACTGAAATCGCTACTGTACCATATAATAGTACCCAAGAATTTGTGTGTACAAAATGAACAAATACTTTCAGGAACCGTCTTTGTACATGTACAAACGGATCTTGTACCGAAAAACAGTGTTTCACTATATTTCGCTCAATTTATTCAACTTTTTTGTTTTTTCTCCGAAATTTTTTGTTTTTATGCTCTAGAAAGATAGAGCGCATGGTCCGAATTGCCGATGTTTTTGACGCTTATCCACCATTTTTGACCAGTGGCGGATCTAGGATTTTCCTAAAGGGGGCGGTAACCCTAAGAGGGGAGGAATCCTGACTTGGGCGGAAAAATTAGCCGTTTTAACCCGAAAATTGCTAAAAATCGCTCAGAAATAATTAATTTTGCGCACTCCCGCCTAAATCCGCCCGTTTTTGACCCAAAAAGGCACTTTCAAATTTCACTTCCCCCAGAATTCCCATGCTGTGCATGTTGGAGACTACTAATCAAAAAACACATAAAAATGGCCTTAAAAACGCATACTTTTGCCAAACAAGGAAGCGGTTAAGAAATCTCAGCCTTTGAGTTATGAGAGCAATCAAATTCAGATAGTGAAGCCCCATCCCCTGTTAAATATGTAAATATATGGAAAAGGCTCATTAAAATTTATATTTTAATGGATGAAAAAACTGATTGTGCGGGCAATATGTCATAGGAACACAAGGCCAGGGTCAACAGGGGAACTAATCGAAATCCAGTTTAGTAAATTCAATGTTCACACCTTTTTTGCTAATCAAATTACGAAAATGGTCAAAATGGCATATATAAAACACTTTTGCATAGTAATACCACACTTAAAGCATTTTTAGTTTATTTTGACGGCATTACATTTTTTTACCAGGAAAAAATAGTGAGATTGATTGAGTTGGCGAAAAACTTTGAATTTCGAGTCTGCGATAAATTTTGATTTTTTCTAGACCATTTAAACAAATAATTTCGGGCGCTTTTCAAGTAAATAGTTTATAAAATTATTAATCCGGAAAAACTTAAACTATTACTGCTTTTGTTCCCGAAACAAAGATGCAGAAAATGTCCGGTCATTTCAAAATCGCTGGACAGTGCCCGTCTATTCTGACGCCTCAACAGAATAATACGCATACATGTAATAGGGGGTGGGATATTCCACACAAAGTTGGCCGCTTTCATCCCCCAAGCCATAAAGCTTTTGACCCCCTCCCGATTTTTCGAGAAAAATCAATTTTTTTTGGCCGTTTTTGAGTGTTTTTTCGTCCTTTTGGCCAAAAATTAAAGGTCATTCTAATACCCCCTGAAAATGGCCAGAAACCTCCACCCAAAATTAAAAAGCCGTTTCAAGTATGGTGATACCCCATCATTCCCCCGTGTTCATAAATTAATAGAGCGCAATGTTACGTACCTTGAAGTTGTTCTGGTGTTAAGGGCCCCGCCTCTTTCTGAAGAGGAGTAAATGTCAAAGTCTGGAAACACAAAGTTATTCAATGAAAGCAGCCAACAAGACATTTCCATCGTATTCGCATTAATAGCTTACAGTATGCAGCATGTTACAATTCAACATTAGTAGGTGGTCATAGATAAACACTAAAAATACGGTTTGACTGATTCGTGCAAAAAATGCAAAATAAATTGCCAAAATTTGATTTCATTGTTTGAAAAATTTAATGGTAGAAAATATGCGTAGTTTTTCCTAACATTCAGGAAAACTGATAAAGGACGAGGGATTCAGCAAAAATTAGGCTCAATTTTGAGTAAAAAATTTAAAACATGATTTATTATAATTAAAATCTTAAAAAATTC
The DNA here is from genome assembly GCA_036768485.1 of Mermis nigrescens. Lineage (NCBI taxonomy): Eukaryota > Metazoa > Nematoda > Enoplea > Mermithida > Mermithidae > Mermis > Mermis nigrescens. The sequence goes on from JAVLUZ010000160.1 coordinate 611,618, forward strand.
GTTTATCCCTCAGGTCAGTTACGCGTAGATTTATGTATTTAGATAAAATTTATCGAAAGCTTCGGTTTGGAAATTTTCCAAAATTGAAAAATTTCACATAATCAGAAATCGAAACATGTTTCAAATTCTTAAATCAAAGGCTTTACCTCAGTGACAGATTGAAATCGCTCAGAAGTAAAATTTTTCGATACAAGCGTTATTAAGACATGGAATCAAGAGAATCAATTGGGGTAGAAATTTATACTACAAAATACATAAAATAATTTTAATACAGCGAATTGGGAAAACTTTTCCATGCCGCAGAATTGTCAAATTTTTAAAATTTGACGTATATTTGACTAATTTTTCACAAATTTAACATCTGTTTCGAATTTTAATTGGCCCCTAATCAGCTGAAAATTTTTGGACCGCTAGCTTATGGAATGACCCTGCGTATTTACTCGAAAGTATGTGCAGGCAGATCAAGCATAAATCAGCCATGAAGGTCAAACCGATTGGTCATATCTTGACCGCACCCAATGCCCACCATGTACGTATCCGCTAAATAAAGTAAACGCTTGTTCGATTTTTAAAGCCTTTAACACCGTTCATGCTTCTAAAAGGTGGTACAATAGGCCCAAAACCTTATGTCGTTTTTTACCAACGTGCGAAATTACCATATAAAAGTAGCTACCTGTTCACTGCTTTCGTTTTCATTATGATCTCTTATCATTCTATTCAACTGCTCTAGTCTTTTAAGTGTTTCTTCTTTCTCTCTCTTAAGTCTAATCAAATCTAAACAGGCGTAAAAAATGGAAAAGTCCAATAAATGAAGCATTAAATACATAATTAGGAACATAAATAAAAAAACACTGATGCAGGGCCGTATCTAATCATTAATCTAGCCTTTAAAAAAATTTTGGCAGGTAAGATGCATATTGCGTGAAAAGATGAGAAAATTGCATATGTTTGCCCGGAAATCGTCATGTATTGGCGCTTTGCGCCGTCTGAAGAATTTTTCATAGTTTCGCCTCAAGCGCTACCGAAAAATGAGATTTTCAGAGCCTATCTAAAGAAAAGGAGAGACCCTATAGAAATCCGAATTTCATGAGCTCGCCGGATAGAGCATGTTTAAGAACATTAGAAAATGCGGTTTTAACGAGCTATCCCTGAGAAATTTCCGAGATATTAGCCAATTAATTTTGGATCCGCTTCCCCTCTTCGCCGGATTTTAAATACGGACCTGAATTGAAGTAAATGATCGAGAATAAGAGTTTTGTTAAATGAAACTAATCTAATCATAAAACTCAGTGATAAACTACTTGCATAAATAAATAATTATAAAATTAAGCCGACAAGCTCAATCCAGACAGGTTAAACAGATAATATCGCCTAGCTTCGACGAATAGATAAGGAAGCTTTACTAGTTTTCCCAATAAAAAAAGCTACGAATAGCGCAGTGTGGAAAAGCGTAACTTCTTCAGATATTTAAATCGAATGAATTAACGAATCACTTAGTGAAAACATTCATTCCACACTTGAAAAAGCTGAGTACTTCATAAGTGTGTTAGGTATATAAATTATGATTAGGCAGACGAAATTTTTGGTCCTCTTCTAGCATACTGACAATCTGAATAGCATAGTAATCTACCGAAATTTCGACAGAAAATTAAATAGTAATATCATTGTTTGAGTGAAACACAAAAAAATTCATTTTCTTTCTACAAAAATAGGGAAAAATCGATCAAAGATATGGTGCGTTCAAATTTTAAAGGCCGCAACAATTAAAATTGTTAAACGTCAAGCAATTTGGCTGTTAAGGAAGCGCCTCTAATAGATCCGCATTCGCATTTTATATTTACTTTCATTTTTCATTGTGACACAGTAAATCAAAGTAGATTTTAGATGATAAATTTAGAAGGATTCCATATCAACCACATTATAATAACGTATCATGCACCGAAATAGTAATAATCAGTCCGTCTAAAAACACGATTTACCTGCCGATTCAGCTAGTTCCTCTTGTTTACACGCAGGACCGTGCATATCCATGTTCGTTACCTTCATTATTGTTTAAAAGCAAACTTATTTTAAATTGTATACTTTTTCCCTCCTGTACATATAAAACAAAGATCAGTTAAACAGAGAAAGAAGTGTCGTCCGTGATCCGCCGAAATAAAGAAAATTTCACTGGGTCCTGAATAAAAAACACTACAAATTCCTGCTTCAAAAACACCGCCAAAACGGATTTTTAGCACTATGTACTAAAAAATTCAGTTTTAGAGTAAAAATGGTAAATTATGTAAAAGAATTTCCAGCGCTTAAGTTTTTGATCTAAGCTTGTTCTTCCAATGCCCCAAAATCGAGTAAATTTCCAGAGTCGAGCTTGGCTCAGGTATTCAGAAATCAGTCAGTTAAAATAATAGGCACACATGCACACTGGGGGGTGGAGGTTATCCCCTACCTGGACTTTTGAGAAGCATAACGACGTCTAAAAGTGTACTTTCATGTGCATTTACATATTTTTCGAGCAGTAGACTGTATGTACAATGAAGACATAAATACTTTTTCTTCCAATTATTTCTTGTATAATTGATGTTACAGGTCATTCAATCGTCCTTATTATTATGGTTTTCATGCAAATTTAATCATAAATACTTTTGAATAAAATTAGACGAAAAAGGTACCAAAATTAGGCATTAAATAGGTAAAAATGCTGCACATCTGCCCCCACCCCCAAGAAACTCGGTTTACCCGCTATTAGAACTTTTGACCGCGTGCAAGTATGATAGGGGTGTCAGTGGCGGATGCAGGATTTCCGACAGGAGGCGCAGCCACAACTTTTTATCGATAGTTTCAGTTTCGAAAAAGCCGCTCATGATAGTCAAAGTATCGGCTTCTCCGTCCTTTGGTAGACAGAATCATTTGTGAAAATTTTGAAAGATTAGGTAATCATAATATACAATACCTGAAAATTTTTGGCGAAGGTATTGTGCAGTATTTGGCAATTTCAGGTAAACTTGCTCGAGTTTAAGTGTATTGGATAGTGCTGTAGCCAGCACGCGCAAAATTAGTGCAAAGATTACCACAAAGCACCAAAAAATATATACCCGAGAAATTGTTGTAAGAACTAAAAAATCTCTTTTCTGAATCTTCACTACTATGCAGACGTAAAAATAGTTTCTAGAACGCTAAGCAAGTCCGTAAATGCCATTAACGAGTCCTAACGCGCGAAGCGCCGGAAAAATTACAAAAAATCGAGGTATATAAAATATCTAAATTCATCAAAAAATACACATTATCTACATATTGCGCCCAACTACTTTTTCGCGAGAGAGAAGGGCGGCCCCCGATCCCCTCTAAATCAGCGTCCGATAGGTATTGTACTATACAATAGAACGATGCAGCATTCATAATTTTTTTGAAATTTGTACGCCAGTCTGAAGCATTTTTTATCGAGATATGTAATATCATTTATCGGCACCGAATAGCGATTTTTAACATTCAATTTCACTGAATTTTTAGTTCGATGTGCTAAAACGAAAGCGCGGTCAGAGACGCAGAAAAATAGTGTTATTTTCAAGGCTAACTCACGAAAAAGTATTTGGTTTGAACCCCAGAATTCGTGTTACTTTAACGGCTGACCGAATAAAAAGTTTTTGGAATGGACTCCAAAAATTCGTATCATGTGTAAGTGTGCCTGCAAGCGATGCTTCTCATGAAAAACAGCTTTCCGTGCAAAACATAAGCTGTAGAGTAAAATGCAACGTTTTATTCCGAGTCATTGACGTAAAAAAACTCAAAACAAATATCATAAAATAATAAGCGCGTGATTCGTGACACGGAAAACACAAACTATTGATTATAAACAACGCACCAATAAAAAAGCGTAATCATTGAAACGAGGCAAAAACACGCAAATGAATATTAATCGATACCGATATTAGGATAGCATTCATACATATAGTGCTGGCCATGAAACATGACGCACTATATACGTCAGATTTATATTAGATGATGCATCGCGAGCGCCGCGTTTCGTCTGTAATGCACTACATATCATCTCTTTCTTATTATTATAGGAGATTTATCTGTATCATGTCGTTAATCTGGCGATGCGGATGGCCAATTTAGCTAATAATAGCGCCAACAATAAGGAAGCGCGCATGTGAATGCTGGAAGCGCGCACGTGCCAAAATATAGAACGGCATTCACGTGCGCGCACTCGCCTGAATATAGAACGGCATTCACGTGCGCGCTTCCGGCATTCACGTGCGCGCTTCCCTCTTGTTGGCGCTAGTAATAGCTAAATTGCACCGTCCGCATCACCAGATTAACGGCATGATACATATAAATACCCTATAATAATAAAGAGATGATAGCGCATTATAGACGAAACGCGGCGCTAGCGACGCATCATCTGATATAAATCTGACGATTATAGTGCGTCATGTCTCATGGCGAGCACTGTAATGCTTTAACAATGTGGGAATGTGCAAACATATGCATAACTGACAAAAACGATCAATAGTCAAAAGAGCACGTGGGCGTGGGTGCGAGGGGTTGGGGGTATGCACCCCCCAAAGTCTGGATAGCTCCTTCGCAGACAATTTTTTGCCTTTGAAAAATCGTGCATCCCCCTTCCAGAATTTTGGTGCTGCCTGCCTACCTGTGGTCAAAAGCGTAAAGAGAAATTTCGGTACAGATGTGTGCTTCAGTGAAATGACGGCTTCCATACCACGACAAATTGCAATAGGAATGCAATTTTTGATTCAAGGTAAAAAATACAAGCATGAAAACAAATCTATGGACAAAAAATGAATAATCAGAGGTTGCGTCAACAGCTTTATTTGGTCAAGTCTCACTAACTAAGCATAAATTAAGAGGTTGATATAATTAACTTTGTATATGCTTTTTACCGGGCATTGAAGAGATAATTTTTGTCTAAATCTTTTGTCTTACGTCAAAAATTAGAAACGGAGGATTTCTTATTGATTAAATACTTGCTCTTTTTAAAGAAAATACACAGCGTCGTTGATGGAAGAAACAGTTATTGACGCGCGTTCAGAATTGGTATTGAAGTGACGTCACAAATGCAATACAGAATATACTTGACCGATCTAAGGCTGGCTGTTGACATAATAAAAATATAACGCGAATTAAGAATGAATGAAATTTTAATAACCTTCTGTACTTTGAGCGAGTTTTCACCCCCACCCCCGAATTCGAAGTCTTACAGAAAAATTGTAGGGGATCCAAATTGAAGCCTTTTATCGTTCTCATGGGTCAAAATTGTCGAAATTTCGGCGTTTCCCTCCAAATTTATAACACTAAATAGTAAGTCTGAAATATATTATCGTTAATTGAATGCAATTTTTTAATTTTTCTGCAAATTTTGCTAGTGTTTCGTTCTTCTACAAAGGAATGGCATCGCCAGAAAGGCTTAAAAATCACGTATTTAACGCATATCCATAGGTTTAAGCCCAAAAAATAACTTTTTGAACAACTTTTTGGTTTCACCCCATAGTTCCCCAAGGTCGAAAGTTCAGAGGGGGTTAAAACGCAAAATTTAGGACCACTAAACTTAAAATCTAGCCTTTTTTGCAAGTCAAATATGAAAAATAGCTAAACATCCTACATCATAGGTGCACAAGGTCAGGGTCGGCAGGGGGGTGAAATGCCAAAAATCTAAAACAGTAAATTCAACGTTCACGATTTTTTTGCTGTTTTAATGATCAAAATGGTCAAAATAGCCTATAAAACGTTTTTTCGTGTTAATAACACATTTTAAAAGCATTTTTAGTCCATTTTGACTGCATTATATAACGTTTAACACTAAAAAAATGCAAAAATTTATCAATTTTGGGCGCTTTTTGAGTAAAAAGTACTAATCTGGCGCGAAGCGCCGAAAAATTTTTGACATTTTTACTGATTTTGATGTCAAAAATGATGCAGAACAAGACCTGTTTGCTCAAAATCGCCGGACAGTACCGGTCTAGCTGACCCCTCAGGGGGGTAATACTCCCCCCTCACCCCCCCCTATGTGCATGTGTGTCCTACATAGCATGTTTTAATGTGAAAAACTGCATTTGTAACTACTTTTTGTCCCATTCTGACTAGTTTCGTCACTCTTGCAAGTAAAAAATATAAGAATTCATCGAAAATTTTGTTCTTTCAGATCATTTTACGTTCATTCTAGATATTTTATGGGTAAACAGAACAGAAATGTATTAGCCGGCGCGAAGCGCCGAAACAATTTTAATATCTTCGCTGCTTTTGCACCCAAAATCATGCAGAAAATGTTTGATAGCTCAAAATCGTCCGACACCGACTCAAGCCTCGGACTCCTGAGGTGGGGGGTAATACCCCTCACCCCCTATGGGAATGTGTGTTTTACCCCCTAGACCGATTTGCAACCATATATCACTGAGTTACAGAAAAACTTCATTCATCCTTATCGCTCAGCTCTGGCGACATCCTCGCCATTTCTGACGATGTCATCTCTTTGACCGCCGACTGGCGCAAATTACGGCAGCGGTTCTGCACTGACTTTCTCATGATCGTTCGCCACTTTTCGTCAAACGTCTCGGCCGGCAAGTCCGGCGCTGCCTTGGCCCTGACGACCTGTTTCATGTTCTCGACGATCTTCGGGTCGAGAATGCGCCGTTGACCGCCTTTCATACTCAAGGCGTTTGAGCTACAAATATGTAAATAATTTTTTTAAATGAATTTAAGATGCCTATAATGCTACTATGGGCATTGGTAAGGTACGTGCACACCTGCATTAGCTATATGTACGTAAAAATGCGCACAACGTATGCAATCCATAGATCACCTGCTATAAGATAAAACCTATCTGAGTAAATTACCAGAGAAGATTAAAGAGCGCCTTTTCAATTAAAATTTCTGAAATTGCACGAGTTCCTTTTAGATTAGCTAGCGTAAGCGTCTAAGCATCAAGAATGAGACCATGAGATCTAACAAAATTTTCACATGTTATTTAACCTTCCGTCAATTTCAATCACGATTAGCCACGAAGCTCACCGTACAATAATACAAGGGCAATCAACGATTGAGGAAACAAATCATTTGATGTGTCGTCGTGTCAGTATCAATGTGGTACCTGACTAATGTATTTTGTCCTCTCTCAGATGACCCAGACCACCCTTAATGAGCTGAGCTCTCTGTACGTGCACACTTAAACACAATTGTATATTTAAGTCCTATAAGGCTGCGCTAATTGTTCGTACACACGTTTAATGCAGCACGAAGTTATCACAAGTGGGTCAAATATTTTTTAAATGAGTGCATCTATTTAATATATTCAGCATATAGTACGAATTCGTGAATCGTATGTGACATTTTGTCTTATTCTTTACAAACTCTGACGTCGTTCCACAAGCCGATGGAAGGCGACTGTACGAACTTATCGACAAGAGGGTTAAATACTTGGTTAAATACTATTTTCTTCGTCATATCATAAACAAAAAACACGTTTGAAGATTTTTTCACCACAAAATATATCGTGCAGCGCAAAACTGCATTTATGTTAATTTTGTAGGTGTTATAGCGATCTGCAAGCCCATTGTAGCGCACTCCGGGAGGTTTTAGCGAAGTTTCTTACACTTTTAGTACATTGTCGCCGAAGAAAACGCGCGACGCGAGTTCAACGGTCAATGTCCTCATGTACTCGTCCCGACGGCCGGGGCCCTTCCTGGCCCACTCGTCCCACTTAGGCTCGCTCAGCACCTGTTCCACCGGCACCAAGCCTACTGGGCCCACCGATACTTCGTGGTCGTCGTTCTTAGAACGCCGAGAGTCGAGCAGCTCGACGGTTTTTTTAGCAGTTCCGTCTGCTGCTTCATGTGATGGCAGTAGGTTTCGTGATACCGCCGATTATCTTCGCGCATCAGGAAGAGCTGGTGCTCAACCCGACGTTCGCGAGAATCGACGTCGTAAGCTGTGTAAAGGAAAAGACAAATAACATACTATAGCACACCTGAACAATGCCCCATATCGGCCCATCACCAGGACGGGCCGAATCAAAAGTTGGGCGGGGCGAAGGGGTAACTTGGACGGGACTATGTTTTGTGCCAGGAGAAAATTTTTGGAGATAATTTAAGGAAATGCTAGAAGATACAGTGTATCATGATCAGTTTGCAAAACATGCACAGGAACCATTTTATTACACTGTTCGACACCTTTTTCATTGATGGACCCACCTTTTTCAGTGACTGACCCACTGATTAAGCTGAACGACCCACCTTTTTCAGGCACGGACCACCTTTTTTCAGGGACAGACCCACCTTTTTCAGGGTCTAGGGACCCTTCCACCATTTTGGCTGGAAGTTGGACGGGGCTAATCGTCAGCCATTGCCCAGGTATGTACTATAGCAGTTGTTTTTTTACATTTTGAGTATATGTCTTAAACTTAAGAACGTCATTTATTTTTTGCGCGCGCGCATATTTCGCTGTACTTTATTCATAGTTATTTCTATCTCTCGCTTCGAACCCCGTTCAATAGCAGACCTCGAAATAAAGGTTGTTGAGGCACGCAACCTGTCAATCACTCAATCACTCGATCAGTCAACTCAACGCTCGCGAGCCAGAAAACATAAAAGCTCAAGCACGAGAACGCGATCAGATAGCTGGAAAGCGCGCTTAATAGGAAATACTCATTTAATCAGATGCACGATTGCTTGAGCCGAAAATAAAGCGACTAAAAATAGGATGTCATGGAGTGAATAAAACTTGGGTAATCGAGGTAATCAATCAGTCAAAGTCGTACAATCACTGAGACACTCGAACAGTCAGGCAGCGAGAACCCAAGCGACTCCGCACGAGATCAAAAGCCGAGTTAAAAGAAATCGGCAAGAATTAAATCAAATCGAGAGCAGCGATAATCGAAAATAACAACAGAACGAACGAAATAAACGAACAGAACAAGAGTTTAAGAGAGCAGAATCCGTAATATCGAGATAACCATTCGTCTTATTGTAAAACCCGTATCGTACGCTCAAATTATTCTAATTTGTTGTTTTATAAATAATAAAGCGAGAGTTTTAAATTACGAATTAACTAGCTAAAACCCGGAACATAATAATTTCAGAACGATTCCCTCCCCCCACCCGTTTTGTTACCGTGCCGTAACACCTGCTCGGCGGTAGTTGTCATTGCCGCCGTCATACATGTACGGATCTGGGAACATTTTTAAATTATGCATACGTACCATACATGTACAGTATGGGAATTCTGGAGGGGTGAGAACCTAAAGTGCCTTTTTTGGGCCCAAAAATGGCCGGTACGCGTTAAAAAACATCGTTTTTTTGCGTTTCTGACGATACTCTATCCTTCTAGAGCATGAAATCATAAAAAAATTTCGAAAAAAGTCGAATAAATTGACCAATATATCGCTTAAAACATGAATATATGGCGCGAAGCGCCGAAAATTTGGCGATTTTTAGCAAATAGATAGCCAAAAACCCTTAAAAAGACACTTTTTCTACCAATTTTCAGGTAAGTTTAGGAAACTTTTGAAAAATTGCCAATTCTGGAGGGTGAAAAATTTGTTGCGGGGAGTGAAAAATGATTTTGCGGGAGGTGAAAAGCCCCCCAAACCCCCCCACCCCAAGATCATGTATGATACGTACGTATAAATTTTTTAAACCATATTTGTGCGTCATGATCGCGCACGCAAAAGTCGATGAATTTTAGCCAGTTTCTCACACAAAACCTTTAGAAATTTTGAATTTTTTTCGAATAACATTGCAGTAAAAAAACAATAATTGAACGCTTTAGATCTGGCGATAGATAATCGATAGAAATAGTATAAGTGTATGTAACTAATTGCGAATGAGAACAACTGACAATAATCTAAAATTGATGAGAAAGTAGCTTAGTTTCAAATAACGATTCGCAATACGCAGTAAGATGAATATTAATTTCTAATCATAAAAAAATTTTACAAGCCGTTTGTAGTTTAAACCTGAGCGTTTGAAATTTCCAAGATTGTACTGAATCCGTTTCAGAATCACTTTAAGGCTTTTAAAACTACTCCATCTTAAATATACCTATAATGCCTGAAAATTCTGATTTACCGATTTATCGAGTGGAGGTTGTCATGTATTTTTAATCGAAATAAATCGGCCAAGAAAAACGCGATCCAGCATAGTCATTCAGCATGCATGACCAATACAACAAAAATAGCCCCACACACTGTTTTTTGCACGAGACAATGATTTAGGGGTTCGTACAAAGATTTTCGGAGCCATCTTTGTACAATGTACAAAGACTTTTTGGGGCAAAGTAATAGTAATTTTAACACTTTTTTTAGTATTTTTTAGCAAAATTTCAAAAATTTTAGGCGCTTCGCGCCATATATCATAATTACATTGTATTTAGCTCCAAGCGCTGGCATTAAACACTCCAAAATCTATCTTTAAGCATCTTTGTACAGATTAAGGCATCTTTTACATCTATTTCTACTGTTTTATAAAGATTTTATGCAGAAAAAAGAACTATTAAACAACTTTGCACTGTTTTCTGCCGTTTGAAGATAAAATTGACTCTCTATCTTTGCGTTGCCTTAAATTCATAAGCAAATTGGTGTCTATTATGAGATTCACTCAGCACATTGCAATCGCTTTATTATTTATAATTGTGTAACACAAATTTTTTAACTTACTGAGTCGAATTTTATGTGTAATTTCAACCTAAGACTCATGAAAATTTTGGCGTTTCGGGCCGAACTAATATAACCAGATAAATTTAGGACAAGGTTACACCTTTTGCGAAGCGTGCGAGTCACGGTTAACAATCTAGTAGTATGTAAAAATGTGTACATTCAATAGCATATCTATACCTTATATGTGTGTACAAAAAAATTTTCGCTCGTATAAAGACTTTCCCGGAGATCTTTGTGCATGAACAAGAGCTCGTACAAAAAAAAACAGTCGCCCCACACTACGTAAGCCTCAGGTTTGGAGCCTACAGAAATGATTATGTGGTATACACTTTTCGGCCAAACACAGCTCCTCAGGTATAGTTCTTAGACTTTCTTAATCATGAACGAAAATTCAATAATAGGGGGCATGATGCTACTACTAACCTCGAAATTTTATCCGTTGTCGCCGACTAAGGAACTTTCGCGTTTTTTCGGCAGCAACAGAAGTCGAAGCCTGAAAGAACGAAATAATTCCATCGTATTCCAAATGGTAAAAGAGGGATGGGCATTCCCACGAATTCGGTCATCCATTTCTACCTAAATATTAAGAATTCTAAGCCCCTACCCGTCAACTAGACTTTTAAGCTATAAATCGCTTCCGACTCAGTCAGAAGCTTGTAGCCAGAGGCGAAGGGGGGCCATCCGTCGGAATGGAAGGAAATTTTTGATTCTGGGAAGGATAACGAAAACGAAGAAAATTACACCGTCAAAGCAGGTTTTTTTGTCCTTTTTGAAGCAATAAACGTAAAAGCTTTTCGGCGTTTTGCGCCGGAGTTATTCATTATCCGCAAAATCACGATAGAAAAGCAATTTCATTTAATAAAATGCGTATTGTATTTGAATGTAATTATTTTCCGAGTCAAAAAATGAAATTTCCAGGGACAAAATGGTAGCCAAAGACCATACTTATGCAAAGCATGGTCGGTCTGGTGGCCAACTAGAGAGCTTTGCTGAGAGAATGGGATCATATAAACGCTAAGATAACAAAAAACTATCATAATTCACAGTTTCTGGACGATTTCAAGCACGTTTACACAAAACTTGAATTTTTGCCTTCTCTGGACTTCGATTGGACTTATGTTTGTTTAGTCAAAAGCGACTCTTTTCTCCCTTCATGACTATCCACCCTAAAACCTCCCGCTGGTTTTAGGTTGGATAGTCATTTTGCAATGTAAAATAAGGCGAATGAAGGCGAAAAAGGATACAAATTGAATGTTTTAAATTGCCCCGTAACGGTTTAATAACGTAGTTTTAGCTCTATTTTCGCGCTTAGGCCACATGTTGAGGTCATTTTGGCCGGAAAAGTTCAATTCTTGACCTCCTCCGACCGGCTGAGCGCCCCCAGATCGGCCACGCTGCGAGTCTTCTGACTGCTTAAATGGCAAAAAACACATTACGCGACAAAATCACATTACACGTTGTTATACTTGGTAAGCCGACACTAGAGCGCGCGACATTAGAGCGCCGACATTAGAGCGTGCGACATTAGAGCGCAGCGACATTAGAGCGCGCGACATTTAAGCGCGGAACATAAGAGCGCGCGACATTAGAGCGCAGCCATAATAGATGTTTTTCACGTAACTTTACAAAACTTTTATGCTGATAAATGAAAGAATTCGTCGGTTTAAACTTCACGGACAAAAGGAGCATGCCTTTGAAAAAAGTCCTACTGTATCTTACACTCGAGACTATTTGCAACGATTCCTATACTTTCCGATTCAGAATTGGATACGCTTTCTATTATAACGGGGGCAAAGTTAACTACCTACGCATGAATATCTCGGTATCAGGTAGTGATAAATGCAAGCGGTTTCTTTTGTTTTGTAAAGCAATAAATAGACTTTTGAATTCTTTCTTTACTTTCTGGTTGAGTTGAACACTGGTTGAATTAGTGGATGTACGAAAGAAAAAATTTCATCTTTTTTACATACCTTTCTAAAAAGGACTAACTTTTGAAGCAATAGGTTTTGTGTAACGCCATTATACCCTCACAGATTACGGTATTCATTTTCACAATTTTTTTAAATTGTTCGCATTCACTGTAAGTTGTGCAAATCAAGCGTGAAATTTATTGCTGCTGTAAACAATCATTAAACTGCGGTAGATAAGCAAAAGATCAAAATTCGTGTAAACTTATCCTATATGATTAGTACATAATGTGCAAAAAAACTTCAAAGTCACCGACCAAACATATGTAGCCCATAATAAATGGTTGACCAATAAGTTGTACTTAGACTGAATCACAGATGCCTCCTGAATAAAATGGTAATAATCTTATTACTCAATATGCAAAGACGAATTGTTATTTATAAAAAGATACGAAAACCGGAAGAAATTGAAGAAAACAGCATCACAACATTAATGGTTATGGTCTGAAGAAGTGTATGAGACTCGTGGTCAAATTTTTTCCAGACATTGTCTCTTAAATAGTAAATAATACCTGTCGATAAATAAAACCATCATGAGTTAGCTGTAGTTTCCTCTTTCGTGATTGCACAAATATATCATTCATTTTTAAAGGATCAAAGTTATTAAAAAAACAGTTACCAGCCACTTTTTAACCAAACAAGAAATATAACTGATTTTCGTTATGTATGCTAGGTATATTTTTGTAAACCAATTTTTAGAAACCAAAAGTTACATTTTTTTCGTGGGAAAGGAAGTCTATGTCTGCATCCATGATGCACCATTGTAACTGCACTTTAATGTCGGCGCTCTAATGTCGCGCGCTCTACTGTCGTTGCGCTCTAATGTCGTCGCGCTCTAATGTCGGCACTCTAATGTCGGCGCTCTAATGTCGTGCGCTCTAATGTCTGTATACCGTTATACTTGCATGTTGTAACTACCTCGTTGGCTTCATTCGTCGCAGGACCACTCGCTTTACGGGGCCTTCCTCTTCCTCTCTTTAAGTTGAGCAATTCTACGGTATGATGCGAATCCACTTATATTTATGAGCAAATAAAGGCTTGTAATACACAGAACGCTTTACCAATTTTTTTCTCGTGTATATTAGCAAATCGAGTGAAAAACGAGTGAGGAAACGTTAAATTTTGTTGAAAACTTTTTTCACAATCGCGCCGTATGCGTAACAGCTCGCGTGGGAATGATTTCGTTTATTAATCTCCATGAGTTCATCAAGAAACGTGGTATTGCGAAGTAAAAATGGACTGAAAATGACAAAAAACTTTTATCTAAAGCAAAAAGGCAATTTTCATAATTTAAAATTCAATTCGCAAAATAAGCATGAACGCGAAATTCGCACATATTCAATGCTAATATCTCTTCCGTCGCTGAACTTGATCTTGAGGATCTACGCATTATGATTTCGAGCTATCGCATATGAGAACATCTATTGATGCACACTGTTATACATCTCTATGTATACAATAGGTGCGCAAGGTCAAACTTTAATAGGGGTGAAAACCAAAAATCGGTTTGCTTCATAAAAACGGTTACCTAGCCTTTTAGGGCTCAGAAAATTGGCTATACAGCCTTTTTGGACTTTTAAACATAGCTATATCGCCTTTTTTGCCCTAAAAATAGCTATTTAGCCCTTTTCGGAGTCAAGAAAATAGCTATATATCCTTTTGAAACTACATGTCTAACTCAAATTTGAGCGATTTTGGGTGCGCTAGAAGACAAACACTATAGATTTCGAGAAGTCTTCATTTTTCCCTTTGGGGGACCCTTGTGTGTTACAAATATTATTTTTAATTTCGGGGGGGGGCGGTCTTCCCGAATACAGGCCTGGGTACACGTCAAAAACACTGTTTTTAGACGTTTCGAACAATGCTCATTCATTATAAAACATGAAAAAATAAAAAAATTTCAAAATCGAGAAAATTGGACAAAGCATAGTCAAAAAATGTGTATATGGCGTGAAGCGCCGAAAATTTGAGACTTATGAACCAAAAATGAGCGAAAACGCTTTAAAAAGAACGCTTTCCACAATTTTTCCAAAAAAATCGACAATTCCGGGGGTCGCAGCTATTTTGCGGATGGTCAGCAGCCATTCTGGGGGGGACAAAACAGCAAATCCCCCATAACACGTATGGTTTTCACGCTTTTTTTGCTAGTCGAACGACTGAACTGATCGTAATATGTAACCAGTAGAGATACATATACGTTATCGGCTAATATTTGGAAGGATCTTGCGCAATATAATCGGAATCCCTCAAATAATGAGACATTTGTGATAAATTTAAAAAAGGTTGATTAGAAAAATTTCGTGAGCGCAATTAGGTATTTGCCTGCGTGTCCATGACATTCACATTTTAGATTTGCTTCTTTATCCTTCCGTTTTATCCTTGCGTTTATATTATTATCGTAGTATGATGGCATTTTTAGCTTTCTTAGCCCGACAGAATGTTACTTATTGAGAAACATAAAAATTCATCAATTCGGCCCAGCTTTTTTAGACCACAGACCATGCATTATCTTGAGAGGGGTAAGGGTTGAGTTTTCAGCCCCCTCAAATTCGCGATTTTCAAGAAAATTCTTAAAGGTACTTTTTAAAGTGATTTTAGCTATATTTTTGCTCGAAAGTGTCAAATTTTTTGGCGCTTCGCTCCTTAGAACCTCTTTTGACTATATTTTGTTCAATTTAATCGAATTTTTTCGTTATTTTTTTCGAAATTTCATTATTTTATACGCTCTAATGATAGAGCATTGTCAAAAACACTGAAAAATGATGTTATTGACGCATATCCGCCGTTTCTGAGCCTCAGAAAGTACTTTGAAACTTCATGCTTCCCCAGAATTTTCACGCTGCGCATATCTTGTAAAGCGAATCTGCCCACCCAAAGTCAGTTGTCTGCCCATCCCCCCTCCCAAGTTGGAGATATTTAACCCCCCCCTCACCCCTACTTTCGATGAAATGTTACGTTTCAGGCTATTTTTATTGCTTTTTTTGAATGAAAATCGTTTACCCCTCCAGAATTTCGGCGCTATCCATGCAAAATACATAGCAAGGCAAACCCTGTTGACGAGAAAATGGCGACAAGAAAGTCGAAGCTGATGGGGCCATAGGTGACACGGGCACAGAATCACTAAATTCCTCGTCGGTCCCTATGGCCACGTCCTTAGAGGGCGAGTGACCACTACTGCCTGGCGCCTGCTGAGTCTTTGCCTTATGTGTCTTAAATTTAGTTTTGAAACAAATAAAATCATGACAAACTTTCCCATAAATTAAATATAAAAATAAATATGAATCTATGAATGGAATAAAAATAAAATACTACAAAAGTGAAAAAATTTAAACAAGATCAAAATACTGCATTAACAGATAAAATGAATATACATAAGTTAATAAATAATAAGAGCGGCGCATCATAAGCGAGTTTTTCTTAGGTAAACTTTAAATTTGAATAAACTTTTTTTATGAAACACAGGATCACATTCAATAATTTCGTATATCAAAATATCCTTGACGAGTCAAATAACAATTTGAATCAACTTAAATTCTCATTTCCAAAATTAAATAAAATTACGAGTTTTCATTTGAAAATAACATGCGTATCCTAAAAACGTTCAGAAAGATTTGTTTGAATTAGTTAATTAAACTATGGTGTCCAACAAAATTTGAACAACGCTTTCATATATTTAAATTACTATTATTTTCAGTAATAATGATAATAATAATAAAATATTAATAATAATAATAATTATTATTATTATTATTATCACCACCATCATCATCATCATCATATTATTATTATTATTATTATTATTATTATTATTATTATTACTATTATTATTATTATTATTATTATTATTATTATTAGTATTAGTATTATTTTTATTATTATTATAGCAATAATATTAGTTCAGAAATACTATTAAATTTTTAAACTATTCTGCGATTTATTCAATGAAATAAATTATTGAAACTTAATGAAATTAAAAAATGAATTAAAGATAATTTTAATGAAATCAACGATAAAAAACTAAAAATTTATAAGCGATTTTTAAACGAGAAATGTTTGTCATCAGAGGGCACCTGATGGCCCGTGCTGCATACATGTATCACGAAAGGCCATAATAATAAAACCCGCCTACCTCTCCAGCTTGGGCATCATTAACAGGAAAAACGTCGTTTCTACAGCTTTCGACATTTCCTCCACTCGATCGTAACGTCTGATCCACCTTGATTTCCAGTAGGTCTGACACGGGAAGAAATAATTAGTAAAGGTCCGAATACTATAGTTACAACGTTAAGACAACTTTAGCATGGGAATTCTAAAGGAATCTGAAATTCAAAAGAGCATTTATTGACCTCAAAAACTGTGGATACGCGTCAAAAACACCATTTTTTGGCGTTTCTGTTGATGCTGTTTCTTTCTAGAGCGTAAGCCGAAAAATTGTGTTTTTGCGTCAAAAATCGTAAGGTTTGTCGCTATTCAATATGTCAAAGGATTCAGTTTTAAAATGACTTTAATGACAGTAAGTGTGACTGAGCTATAATGCAATAAAAACATACATGTACGTACGTATATACATGTGCGCAATAAAGACAAATATTGCGGTGATTACTTTCGTTTTCTAGCGACCTGTCGGCATTTTCCGCGGGCTTTGCCACCTGAAAATATTTATCGAATTCCGGCGCTAAAAATCGTAATTTTTGTAACAATACTTAAAAAGGGAAAAATTGAAAATAAAAATATAGAAGCCGTTTATAACTACATTATTACTGTAGTCGTATTCATCCAACTTCAAACAATTACATAATAATAATAATAATAATACATAAGTTTTATGACTCGTCCTTAATACGAATCGGATTCAGATTCTTTCTGCTACTAAATCTAAACAGATCAGTAAAGGCGCTTTGGAAGTAATCACTGAAATTATCCACAGTCTCATAACAAGTAGGAATCGCCTAAATCGTATTACTGCAGCCTATAGGCTTAATCATATTCAGGTAAGGTACTAACCTTAACACCATTCGTCGTAAGACTACATTTTCGTCTTTGGTAAAATATTCTTCCCGTTTCCCAGTTCTTCTTTTTTTTAATCTTGTGTATTGCTAAGGTAGAAAAGGGATTTTATTAATCTAATCAAAACGACTAGACTGTGTATTAAATACGGGCCTTTTTGTTGAAATGATATTTTCGTACCTTAGCATAAGTACAAAAGTAGTAAGTTTATCCAACTTTGTTAGAAGCCCACAAATAATGGTATTATGGACAAAAGTTGGTTTTAAAGCCATGTTTAGAAGAATATTTCAGACATTTTTGATAAAATCGCAGTCATTTACCCTATCCTGACCTATTTGAAGACATACATGGACCACTACCTCTTCTTCATGTTCTAAAAGTAGCATGGCTGGCAAAATCAGAATTTTAATTAAAACTTAAAATTAAAAATAAAAATTAATATTTTTTGAAATTATAAAATTAACATGGAAAAAAACTCGAGTAGCATGAAGCAGTACGGTCCGAGCGATCTTATTAAACTTAAAAGGATTATTATGAGTTCAACTTCGTGGCGCAAGGCAAAAATTAGCAGACATTTCTGAACCGAATGCAGTCATCCGTATACAAAAGTAAGGGTTAGCTAACGCTTAAATCCTATTAAATTTGCATATCTTTTTCGATTAGACAATGTAGGGTCTAATCAAAATTAAAGTATTTGAGCTTCTATCTTCATTTTATGCTTTATTCATTATTAAATTTTCAAAGTCCACTAAATTATCGTCCGTTTTATTAAAATCAAAGGAATGTTTCGCATGAATTTACTCAAGTCATTAATCATTGGCCTAAAAATAGACGGGAAGTCCGCTTCGTACTACCGCGCGCACACCCATTAAAATTACACTCTATGGACATTATTCGGTTTAAGGCCATATCGAAATTTTTGCATACATGAGCATGGGGAATGGTGAGAGGGGGTATTACTCCCCCTGAGCTTTAAAGAAGTCATAGCTATATAGCCATTTCAGCGCAAAAAACATTGCTTTATAGCATTTTTGGAATCAGAAAACTAGCTACAGTGCTCGCTACGAATGTTTACGTTTTAATATGCTACATAGGATGATAGAGCTTGTTAAGGGATATGTGTTTAACACGTCGGTAGTGCGTGGGCGGAAATAGGACCGACGTGTTAAAGATATAACCCTAAAAAGCTCTAGAAGCTTATTAAAGTGTAAACATTCATGGCGAGTAGTGTACGTATATGCCTTTTTCTGAATCCGAAACATACCGTATGAATTTAGGAACTGCTGTACAGTTCTTTTTCTGAACCTCGAAAGAATTTGTAGCTATTTTCCTGACTTCAAAAAAGGTTGATTAGCTATTTTTAGTTCAGAAAAGGCTTTATACTTGTTCATTTCATAAAAGCTATATAATTGCCACAAATGCTCGAAAACGATGGTTTTAAAGCGATAATGTGTTTTCTTCGCTGCAGGATCGTTTTTTGCAAAGCACTTAGCTATCTCCAAGTTTTTGGTTTTCACTCCTCCCTGAAAATTTCACCTTGCACACTAATGGTGTGTGTGTGTGTGTGTGTGTGTGTGTGTGTGTGTGTGTGTGTGTGTGTGTGTGTGTGTGTGTGTGTGTGTGTGTGTGTGTGTGTGTGTGTGTAGCGTCCATTTTTAGGGAGCAAAGCATGCAAGATCTTGGGGGTTTGAGGGGGGATTTACCACCCAGAAAAATGTTCACCCCCCCCAGAAATTTTTAACCCTAAGATTTGCGATTTTTCAGAAGTTCCCAAAAATTTCCTGAAAATTTGTTTAAAAGATGCTTTTTACAGCGTTTTTAGCAATCTATTTGCTCAAAATTGTCAACTTTTCGGCGCTTCGAGCCAGATACTCATGTTTTCACTATATTTTGTTCGATTTAGTCGACCGTTTTGATTTTTTTTGAAATTTTTGTTTTTATGCTCTAGAAAGATAGAGCGCACCGTCAGAAACGCCGAAAAAACGATGTTTTTGACGCGTACCCACCGTTTTTTGGCCCAAAAAAGCACTTTAAAATTACACCCCCCCCAGAATTCCAATGGAGCAAATGTTTACTAAAAATAAAAAAGCACCTAAAAATGGTCTAAAAACGCATATTTTTGCCAAACAAGGAAGCGACTAAGAAATCTCAGCCTTTGCAGGTATGAGGACAATCAAATTCAGATGGGGAAATCCCCATCCCGTTAAATATGTACATATATGGTAAAGGCTCATTAAAATTTATATCTTAATGGCTGAAAAATACTGATTATGCGGGCAATAGAGCCATAGGAGCACAATGTCAGGGTCGGCAGGGAAACTTCTCGAAATCCAGAATAGTAAATTTAGTGTTCACACTTTTTTACTAATCAAATTACGAAAAAGGTCAAAATAGCATATATAAAACGCTTTTCAGTAGTAATACAACACTTAGAGCATTTTTAGTTTATTTTGACGGCATTATATCGTTTTTACCACGAAAAAATAGTGAAATTAATCAAGTTAGCGATAAATTTTGATTTTCAAGTCTGCGATAAATTTTGATTTTTTTAGACCATTTAGACAAATCATTTCGGGCGCTTTTTAAGTAAATAGTTTATAAAATTATTAATCTGGAAAAAATTAAACTATTACTGCTTTATTTCCCGAAAAAAAGATGCAGAAAATGTTCTGTCCGTTCAAAATCGCTGGACAGTGCCCGTCTGTCTGACGCTTCAACAGGATGATACCCATACATGTAACAGGGGGTGGAGGATCCCCATACAAAGTTGGCCGCTTTCATCCCCACCAAGCCAGAAAGCTTTTGACCCCCCTCCCGATTTTTCAAGAAAAATTAATTTTTTGGCCGTTTTTGAGTCTTTTTTCGTCCTTTTTGGCCAAAAATTAAAGGTCATTTACTACCCTCCCCCTGAAAATGGCCAGGAACCCCCACCCAAAATTTAAAAGCCGTTTCAAGTATGGTGATACCCCATCATTCCCCCATGTTCATATATTAATAGAGCGCAATGTTACGTACCTTGAAGTTGTTCTGGTGTTAAGAGCCCCGCCTCTTTCTGAAGAGGAGTAAGTGTCGAAGTCTAGAAACACAAAGCTATTCAATGAAAGCAGCCAACAAGACATTTCCATCGTATTCACAGTAATAGCTTACAGTATGCAACATGATTACAATTCAAAATCTAGAAGGTGGTCATAGATAAAGCACTAAAAATACAGTTTGACTGATTCTTGCAGAATATGTAAAATAAATTGCCAAAATTTGCCTTCATTGCTTGAAAAACTTGTTCGTAGAAAACATGCATAGTTTTTGCTAACATTCAGGAAAACTGAAAAAGGACGAGGAGTTCAGCGAAAATTAGGCTTCATTTCCAGTAAAAAATTTTAAAAATTATTTATTATAATTAAAAAGTTAAAAGATTCAGTTTATCCCTCAGGTCAGTTACGCGTAGATTTATGTATTTAGATAAAATTTATCGAAAGCTTTGGTTTGGAAATTTTCCAAAATTAAAAAAAATTTCACTTAATCAGAAATCGAAACATGTTCCAAATTCTTAAATCAAAGGCTTTACCTCAGTTTGAAATTGCTTACAAGTCAAATTTTTTCGATACAAGCATAATTCAGACATGGAATGAGGAGAATCAATTGAGGTAGATACTTACATATACTACAAATTACATAAAAAATTTTTAATTGAGCGAATTGGGAAAACTTTTCCACGCCGCAGAATTTTGACGTATATGTGACTAATTTTTCACAAATTTAACATCTGTTTCGAATTTTGACTGGCCCCTTATTAATCAGCTGAAAATTTGTGGACCGCTAGCTTAAAGAATGGCCCTGCGTATTTGCTCGAATGTATATGCAGGTCGAGCATAAATCGGACATGAAGGTCAAACCGATTGGTCATATCTTGACCGCAACCAGTGCCAACAGATACATGTACGTATCCGCTAAATAAGGTACACGCTTGCTCGATTTTTAAAGATTTTCACACCGCCCATGCTTCTTAAAGGTGGTAACAAAAGGCCCAAAACCTTATGTCGTTTTTTATCAATGTGCGAAATTACCAAATACAAGTAGTTACCTGTCCACTGCTTTCGTTTTCTTTATGATCTCTTATCATTCTATTCAACTGCTCTAGTCTTTTAAGTGTTTCTTCCTTCTCTCTCTTAAGTCTAATCAAATCTAAACAGGCGTAAAAAAGGTACTTTAAAAATACTGAGTACTTTATAATTGTGTTAAGAATATAAATTATGATCAGGCAGACGAAATTTTCGGTCCTCTTCTAGCTCACTGACAATCTGAAAGGTATAGTTATTTACCAAAATTTTGACAGAAAATTAAATAATAAGTTCATTAAAAAAATAGGAAAAAATCGATAAAAGAAAGATATAGTGCGTTCAAATTTCAAAGGCCGCAACAATTAAAAATGTTAAACGGCAAGCAATTTGGCTGTTAAGGAAGCGCCTCAAAATAGATCCGCATTCGCATTTCATATTTACTATCATTTTTCATTGTGACACAGTAAATCAAAGTAGATTTTAAATGATAAATTTAGAAGGATTCCATATCAACCACATTATAACGTATCAAGCACCGAAATAGTAATAATCAGTCCAGTCTAAAAACACGATTTACCTGCGGATTCAACTAGATCCTCCTGTTTACACGCAGGTCCGTGCATATCCATGTTCGTTACCTTCATTGTTGTTTAAAGGCAAACTTATTATAAATTGTATACTTTCTTCCCTCCTATACATATAAAACAAAGAACATTTCAACGGAGAAAGGAATGTCGTCCGTGACCCCGCCCGAAATAAAAAAAATTTCACTGGGGTCTTGAATACAAAACACTACAAATTCCTGCTTCAAAAACACCGCCAAAACGGATTTTTAGCACTAGGTACTGAAAAAATTCAGTTTTAGGGTAAAAATGGTAAATTATGTAGGAAAATCTCCAGCGCTCCAACCCGGATTATGATGTTTTTGTATAGAAGCTTGTTCTTCCAATGCCCCAAAATCAAGTAAATTTCCAGAGTCGAGCTTGGCTCAGATATTCAGAAATCAGTCAGTTAAAATAATAGGCACACATGCACACTGGGAGGGGGTGGAGGTTATCCCCTATCAGGACTTTTGAGAAACATAATGACGTCTAAAAGTGTACTTTCATGTGCATTTACATATTTTTAGAGCAGTAGACTTGTACAATTCAGACATAAATACTTTTTCTTCCATTATTTCTTGTATAATTGATGTTACAAGTCATTCAATCGCTCTTATTGTTATGGATTTCAAGCAGATTTAAGCATGAATATTTATGAAGAATAAAATACGAATAAAGTACCAAAATTAGGCATTAAATAGGTAAAAAAGATCGTTTATCTGCGCCCACCCACCAGGAAACTCGGTTTACCCTCTCCCGGAACTTTTGACCGCGTGCAAGTATGATGACAGATATCAGAGGCAGGATTTTCGACAGGAGGGCGGAGCCACAAATTTCACCGAAAGTTTCAAAGTTTCCAAAAAAGCGCTCATTATACTCGAAGTATCGACTTTCCCGTCCTTTAGTAGGCAAAATCATTTGTGATACGACAAAAGTTAGAAAGTTTTCAAAGTTTTCCACGAAAAACGCACAAAATTAGTGCAAAGATCAGCACAAAGCACCGAAATAATATATACCCGAGAAATCATTGTAAAAACTAAAAAAATCTCTCTTCTGAATCTCCACTACTATGCAGACGTGAAATTAGTTTTTAGAACGCCAAGCAAGTCAGTAAATGCCATTAATGAGTCCTAGCCGCGCGAAGCGCCGGAAAAATAATCGTGGTATAGAAAATAGCTAAAATCATCAAAAAAATACGCATTCTCTATTGCACCCAACTACTTTTTCGCGACAGAGATGGCGGCCGCCCCCCCCCCCGACCCCCTCTGAATCCGCACCCGATAGGTATTGTACTATACAATAGAACGACGCTGCATTCATAATTTTTTTTGAAATTTTTACGCCAGTTTAAAGCATTTTTTATCGAGATAGAGTAATATCATTTTTCGGCACCGAATAGCGATTTTTGACCATTCAATTTCGCTGAATTTTTCGTTCTACGTTCTAAAACGAAAGCGCGGTCAGAGACGCAGAAAAATTGTGTTATTTTTGAGGCCAACTCATGAAAAAATGTTTGGGTTGACCCCAGAATTCGTGTTACTTTAACGGCTGACCGAATTGAAAGTTTTTGGAATGGACTCCGAGAATTCGTATCATGTGTTAGTGTGCCTGCAAGCGATGCCTCTCATGAAAAACATCTTTCCATGCAAAATATAAGCTGTAGAGTAGAAATGCAACGTTTTATTCCGAGAGACATTGACGTGAAAAATCCAAAAAATATCAAAAAATAATAAGCGCATGTTTCGTGACACGGAAAACACAAACTACTGATTAATAAACAACGCACCAATAAAAAAGCGTAATCGTTTAAACGAGGCAAAAACACGCAGATGAATATTCGTCGATACCTATATTAGGGAAACATTCACACATAATGCACTTACAATGTGGGAATGTGCAAACCTATGCATAACCGACAAAAACGATCAATAGTCGAAAGCACACGCGGGCATGGGTGTGAGGGGTTGGGGGTACGCACCCCCAGAAGTCTGGATACCCCCTTCCTAGAAAGCGAAATGACCCCCAGAATTCAAATTTTTGAAATTTTTTTTGTTTTTTTCGCAATTTTTTTGTGCCAATGGATAGTGCTCGATGAGAAACGTTGGAAAATCGTGTTTTTTCGACATACCAACATTTTTTAGACCATTAAAAAATCTTGCACCCCCTCCCAGAATTTTGGTGCTGCCTACCTGTGGTCAAAAGCGTAAAGAGAAATTCCGGAACAGATGTGTGCTTCAGTGAAATGAAGGATTCCATCCCACGAAAAACTGCGATAGGAAGGCAATTTTTGACTAACCGTAAACCGACTAAGAAAGACAGTGTAAACTGATGTAAATAAATAATTTATATCGCATCAATCAATCAGAATTAGATAAGAATGCATGAATTTTGATATAAGGACCGAAAAACCGACCCTTCCGAAATAATCAAAATCAATAATTTCAGATTGCTGATTCGCATTAGTGTGATTTCACTTTACACCAGGCCTTTGACAGCCCTCAAAACTTTGACGAGCTCCCGGGATGCGGGCGTTTATCAATCATATAAAGATTGAACAATGGCGTCACAAATACATACAAACATAGGAAGCCGAAATTCTGAAGGGCCTAAAAAATTAAGTGGACGAAAAAAGTTTTTGAAACTTTTAGTCCAAGCTTTATCCATTGACATCACCAGTTAGGTACGAAAATAGAAAAGTTTCAAAAATTGGAATTCTTAGAGTCTAATACATTTTTCGGAGATGCCTAATTTTATATAATTTTAATCATAACTTTTCATTTTTATTCGTACGAGAAATAAAAATTTTATTTTTGTGTAAAGGTCACGAGGAAGATCAGGCAAAAAACGCAAATTTCGGGGAGATACACATGGCCCAAAGCAGGGGCAGATTTAGGGGCGGGGGCCGGCCGCCCCCCCATTGGCCCAAAAAGTGCGCAAAATTAAGGATTTTTGAGCAATTTCTAGCGATTTTCTGGTTAAAACGGCTAATTTTTCCGCCCAAGTCAGGGTTCCGCCCCCCCTTAGGGGTACCGCCCCCCTTAGGAAAATACTGGATCCGCCACATGGCCCAAAGTGATCGATTTTCAGTAAAAAAATTACCCATACCGCTATCAACTTTACAGGTGCGTTTACAAAGCACACGTAGTAGCTTTTGGCTACTTAGACGCGCCACATTGAATTAGGAAGATTGCAGAAATCTTTACTTTTTATCCACAAAAAGTTATCATTTTAATTGGAATAAGATGCGGCGGAATGAACGACGAAATCTCCGCAGAATTTCTCACTATTTTTTGGGATTCCAAAATAGTGGGCTATCGAAAAAAATCAGGATAACGGATGTGAACAAAATAGCTGACCATAGGTGGGCGGCACCAAAATCCTGGGGGTGCAAAATTTTTTCAAAGGTCAAAAACTGGCCTTAAAAATGGTGGTATGGCGAAAAAACACCATTTTTCAACGTTTCCCATCGAGCACTATCCTTTGGCATCAAAAAATTGCAAAAAAATTCTCAAATAATTGAATTCTGGGGGGTATTTTGGTTTCTGGGAAGTATATCGGTTTCTGGGTGGGGTGCATACCCCAACCCCCCCCCTACGCCCAGGTATGTAGCTGACCCGTCGCTGCTTGCTTGAATAACTCGAAAGAAAACACGCCCAGCCGTGTCAAACGCCATTTTCTCACGAAATATCAGATAAAATCAGTTCGGACGAAGTCATGCTCTTCACCACGTTATTGCGAAGATTACGGCATCGATTTTGTATCGTGGAGCTCATAATTTTCTTCCATTTCTCTTCAAACACTTCCTCGATCAGGTCCGGTTCGATTTTGCGCTTAACCGCTGATCTCATTTCCAACACTTTGTACGGGTCGAGTACTTTTTGTTTCCGCCCTTGCGAGCTGACGGCATTTGACCTGCAACCATACATGCAACGACCATACAAGATCCTGGGGGTGGGGGACCCCCTCCCCCAGAAAAATTTTCACCCCCCCCCAGAAAAATTTTCACCTCCCCCCAGAAACTTTTTAGCCCTCCACCCACAGCATTCGCGATATTTCAGAAGTTCCCGGGAATTTATTAAACATCCGTAGAAAAGGTGCTTTTTAAAGCGTCCCTTAGCTCAAAATTTTCGAATTTTTGGCGTTTCGCGTCATAAACTCATGTTTTGACTATATTTCGTTCAATTTACTCGACTTTTTCCTGAGACTTTTCATGTTTTTATGCTCTACAAAGTTATAACATCGTCAGAAACGCCTAAAACGATGTTTTTGACGCGTACCCACCGTTTCTGGGCCCAAAAAGGCACTCTAAAATTCCAACCCCCCCCCAGAATTCCCATCCTGTGCATGTCTGACAGCGACAACTCAAAATTTTTGGAGGGAGGGGCGGCGTAAATCCAAGGAGACCTGCACGTAGTGTTTGAAGTCTAAACCCCCACATAATGGACAAATCGGAATTCATTTTGGGAAAAAATGAGGCGAAATGATTGGT
Organism: Mermis nigrescens; assembly: GCA_036768485.1. Taxonomy (NCBI): domain Eukaryota; kingdom Metazoa; phylum Nematoda; class Enoplea; order Mermithida; family Mermithidae; genus Mermis; species Mermis nigrescens. The sequence goes on from JAVLUZ010000160.1 coordinate 638,404, forward strand.
CGAAAATTGATGAAAACGAAAAATTTTCGATCTGAAATGTTCTAACATGATCAAGATTTGTGGCATAAAGTATAGTTTTTACGTTATTTCAGGATTTGTGTCACTTTTTGACGCCTATTTTAATCGAAATGGCTCTCTCGATAACCTCCGCCTATATCGGCCATACTGTGCATCTATTATCGTCAGTCGGCTATTTTTTGAATAGCGGAAAGTATAGCAAATGGCAGAAAATCACTTAAAAATTGCCTAAAACGTATGTTTCGCCAAAAAAATGGAAGGGGGCTAAAAAATTGTAGTCTTTGGCAGGGAAGTGGGGGAAGACCGACTTTTTGTACGGGATCCTTCATCCCCTTTACAGACGAGTATATATATGTGCCCGAAAGCGACCCATACGTGCACAAGGTAGAAAGTTCTGGGAGCGGGTAAACCGAGTTTCCCCGGGTAGGGGGAAATGAGTAATTTTGTTACATATGTAATGTGAAATTTTGAAAAATTTTGACAGGTTCTTAATTCGTTGTATTTTATTTTTAATGAATATTTGCCATTAAATTTGCATGAAAACAATAACGATAAAGGCGACTGAATGACCTGTAACATCAAATATATACAGAATAAAGGAGGAAAAGTGATTGAATGAATGATTTGAATAATCTAATGCTCGGAAAATAAGTACATGCATTACTGTACCTACCTGAAATTATACTGTTGGACTTTATTTCGTAACTTTTTCATGGTTCGATCAATAGATGTTTGGTCAAAAACGACCTGAGGGGGCATCAGTGCTTTTTTTGTACAAGGTCCGTTTGTACATGTACAAAGATGGTCCCCAGAAGTCTTTGTACATGTTGTATATGCAAATTTTTGTATATTATAATATAGTACAGTACCTGATTTTAGTGTGATAAAACAGGGTTTTCGATCTTTAGTAATGTATTTTAGCTAATTACTAGGTTTCTGACGACAAAAATGACTAAAAATCGTCTCAAAACGGCGCGAAGCGCCGAAAAATTTGACATTTTTCCATTCTACAATGCAAATTCTGCCATTATAAAGATATAAGGGACACACAATTACTCATTTCGACTCGAAACGCCCAACATTTTTGGGAATTTTACACCTTTTTACAGTTTTCGTCTTCCCAGAAATCTTTGTACATTTTCTACACACAAATTTTCGGGTACCTACTATAATATGGTACAGTAACGATTTTAGTGTGGTAAAAACAGAGTTGTTCGACTGATGGTAATGTATTTTAGCTAATTTATGGGTCTCTAAGGGCAAAAATGACCGGAAAAAAAGCGCCGAACATTTTTGCAATTTCAGACCTTTTTTGCAATTTTTGTCTTCCCAAAAATCTTTGTACATGTACAAAGACGGTCCCGAAAAGTCTTCGTAAATTGGGAAAAATCTTTGCCGAGTACAAAAAACACTGGGGGCATACGTATGTATAACGGCCCGAAACTTAGGGTTGGGGTCCTCGGCCACTTTTAGATCCTACTACAGCATTAATCCGGTATTGGCTTTCCAGCTTTAGAGAGTGCGAGAAGACTTGCCATTTTAGTCACTAATTCAGTTTAGGCTTAAGCTTAGTAATACGAATTCAGCTTGACGCCAGCGGGCAAACAAAACTGAAACAAGAATACCGGATTATGGCTGTAGTAGGATATTTGGGTCTGGACCAGCTTTGGGTGAAGGGTAAATGAGTCCAATTTTTCGATCGACAACAAGGGCCTGAAAACATCTAAAAACAGCTCGATCCTGATCAGTTCGTTGGGTCAAAATCGCAAAAAACGCAAGAAAACGAAAAAATTATTGGTTAGAGGCCTGTGGTGCGAACGCGGAGCGGGGTATTTTGAATTCTAGTGGTTCAGACACCCTTCACTGGTTACAGCCGATAACAAAGAGTGCGGGTATTCCCGAAATAAAATGCGCCGATTAATTTAGAGGCCGAGCCGCACTCACTGAATCAGCACGTCGTCGCCGAAAAAAACGCGCGTCGCCAGCTCCAACGCCAGCGTTTTCATATAATCTTCGGTTCGCGACGGCCCGCGCCTGGCCCACTCGTCCCACTTTGGGTCGTTTAAAACGGTTTCCAGCGGGACGAGCGGCTGAACCCCCAGCAGACATTCGTGGTTAGAGTTGTTGAAACGCCGCAATTGGAGCAGCTCGATAATTTTGTCCTGCTTTTCGTTCATTTTTCTCAATTCCATCACCATCGCCTCGTTTGTCCTTAAAACCGCCTCGTTCGTTTTTTTAAAGTCGTTCAGTATTGCCAAAACATTAGATTCCCTGCGGCGATGCAATTCGTCTTCGGATCGAGCCGATTCGCGGTCGCTCGTATTGGTGTTTTGGTCGGACGAATTTGCATCCGAAAAGGTGTAAAATTTAACGCGCACGTTAAAACAGGCATGAGCATACCTGATCGTGGGGGTTTGGGGGGTATACACCCCCAGAAACCAAAATACCCCTTCAGAATTCAAATTTTGAAATTTTTTGTTTGCCAATTTTTTGATGCCAATGGATAGTGCTCGATGAGAAACGTCGAAAAATGGCGCTTTTTTCGCCATACCACCATTTTTAAGGCCATTTTTTGACCTTCGAAAAATCTTGCACCCCCAGAATTTTGGTACCGCCCACCTATGGACATAGGACGTGTGACAGGGGAGATGGGGGTCCGAAAATGGCCCGAGGGACAGTGATCGACGGCCTCAAAAAAAACCGGGCCCGAGTCCGGATACTTTTTTGGGTGCTCTGCGCCGAATTGTTTCTCGGCTAAGTCATTTATTTTATTCTATGTGCATGCTTGAAAAAATCTAACAGCTTAGTTTTAGCGATTCTAGCGTTCTTTGCCCGGACCTTCCAAATTCTAGGGCGACTGTTTTTGCATTTAATTTCATGAAAAAAGGCAACATACACCTTTAGCGCTTATTAAATCAGCCGATTCCTGCTGCATCCCATAGTCTCGGCTTGAAATTCTAAAGAATAATATACCCACCGAAGCCTTTGGTCGGCATACTTCCGCAAGGAACTCGCAATACCTATATCTCTGAGGGCAAAAAAGCAGGCACGTAGATGTGGGGGTATGGGGGGTCCGGCCCCCAAAATTCAGAATTCAGAAATAACGGGAAAAATAGGTTTTTTCATACGTTATTTTGTGCTATTTCTGGCTTAGACCCCCCCCCAAATTGGAGTTGGTCCCCCCAAATATGAGGGCCAGCTAAATGCCGGCAAAAAGTGAGAATATAACGAGCCGCAAAACTAAATCATGGATGCCCTGAAATAATCTTAGTTTGTAATCGTGTGAAATAAATCTAAACGAGTCATCATAATAAATCTTGAATCTCAGCTGATTTCTGCTGCAGTCAGGGACTGGATGGAAAGTTTTTCCGCTTATTAACGTCGCAGTGCCACCATACCTGGCCGTGGAGTGGTTTGGGGGTATGCAGCCCCCCCCGAGAAACCAATGCCCCCTCCCCCGAGAAACCAATCAATATACCCTCCAGAACCAATTCAGGAAATATTCTTTGTTTTTTTCGCGATTTTTTGATGCCAATTGATAGTGCTTGATGAGAAAGGTTAAAAATGGTGTTTTTTTCGCCATACCACCATTTTTAAGGCCATTTGTTGACCATTGAAAAATCTTGCACACCCCCCCTAGAATTTTGGTGCTGCCCACCTATGAGTGCCACTACCACTGGTTATGAATACTGCAACGGTCGATCACTATTCATGCCGCACAGTATTTTCACTTAATAAATACCAAAGTCTTAGCTATCCTAATACTTTTTAATATATTTTAATTCTTAGTCTTAATACATGGTGAAATGACGCATGAAAGCACAGAAATGCTGATATACAAACGTAAATTTGAAATCGATATATAGAGCTAGGAGGGATAACGATGAGGCAAATGTGTACAACAAGGCCCCAAACATTCTGAACTAATAGTTTTAACCTATTTTCAGAGACAAATATTACTAACGTGATGGTACCATCCGGTATTATTAACTTCTAAAAGTTTTAAAATTTTGTTATTAATTAGGCTCAGGCCCAGGGTCTTTTTAGCCGGGCCCGGGTACCCGGTCGATCACTGCCGAGGGGGTATGCTTTGCAAAAGTATTAGTAGGGGATTCCCCGAGCTTCTCCAATGTGTGTGTGCGCATCCCAGCCAAAGTCGGTCGTCCCGCAGTCCTCAAAGTCTGAAATTTTTGAACCCACATTTTTGGCAAAAACTTGCGTTTTTTGGCCATTTTTAGATGCTTTTTAGCTATTTTGGCCAAAAGTTGCAGGTCATTAACCCCAACCCCCGTAAGAATGGCTGACTACCCTCATCCTAATTTCGATCTTTCGTATGATTGGAAATCCCAAACTTAAGGTCGGTCGTCCCTACATCCGCCCAAGGATGAAAATATTTTTTTACCCAGTCCCCAAACGTTTAGGTAAGAACTTGCATTTTTAAGCCATATTCAGCTGTTTTTTGCCATTTTTGCCGAAGGAGAAAAAACCACATTTTGAGTACTGAATGTACGGGTGAGAGGGTGTTTTAATTACAAATTACACTATCCTGGGATTCGAAGTAGTCGAAGTGCTATCGAGATTTTACATTGTTATTAAATTATCTACTTTATCTTTTTTATTCTATTTTAATTAATTTTACCACCCAGATTTTGCGGTGAAGGATCAATTATTGCGTTAACAAAATTTCCGACTCACCTCAGCCAATTTAATTTAGTTAATAATTTAATTTAATCAAATTAATTCTATCAACGGTAACACAAGCAATCCTTTCCATTGCTGTTTAAAAGCAGGCACGTAGCTGTGGGGGATAGAGGAGGAGAGAACTAGTCCCTCCAAAATTTTGGAAATACGAATATTTTTAACAAGGGTCCCCAAAAAGGAAAAATTAGAAAAATCTTGAAGCCCAGCCCAAAATTTTTTGGCGCTTCGCGCCAGATTTATTGTTTTACATAACTTTTGTCGTCTCAAGAGCTAAAGTATGAGTAAGACATGATGAATATATAAACTTTTCTGACACGATGCGCAGAATTATTTATTTTTCATACCTATCGCTTTTCTTTGCGAGTACTAAACAAGTTAAACAATTTCTCACTAGGATCAAATATTTAGAAATCATTTGGGATCTAGTATACACTTTACCCCCAGCGTTTTTTAGCCGATCCATATAAGCTACAGTAACCAAACTTTACAAGGAGATAGCTATAAGCCTATTGTACTAATATGGCAAAATTGATTAACTTACGGTGTAAAGTTACTGCTTTAAAAAAAATTTTAAAAAACTTACTTTACTTTACTTTAGACTTACTTTAAGCTTACTGCTTTGAAAAAGAGAAAAAAAAATTTTTAAAAAACTTTACTTTACTTTAAACTTACTTTAAGCTTACTTTTTTAATGTAGGATGTTGATCGAGTTACAAAAAACTGCTTTGTTTAAAACCCACCGAATCGTTTACAATTTTTATATGCCTTTAGTACGTTGTAAACTGTGAGTGTAAAGCAGTAAGTTTATACCGTGAGTTAATCAATTTTGCCAGATTAGTACAATAGGCTTATAGCTATCTCCTTGTAAAGTTTGGTTACTGTAGCTTATATGGATCGGCTAAAAAACGCTTGGGGGTAAATTGTATGCTAGATCCATCATTTGCATGACCATTTTATGCGACACAATTTTTGAATATTATAAAATGAAGTATAATTTTTTGATTTTTTGAAAATTTTTTTCTCTGGTGCGCAAAGCCCTCTGAGAAACGCGAGAAAACACCACTATTTTTACCGGTCGACCAGTAGTTGTTGAGATCTCTGACTTCAAAATTTAAGTGCCCCCAAATTTTCAGAAGGCCAGCTACGTGCCTGTTTGAAAGACAATTGAAATACAGAGATTTTCTTGAAAAACAAAATAAAATGAGAATCTCGATGTATAAATCGCTTCATTAACTATGGTCATAAAATAAATCTGTGCAGCATTTCATAATTACGCGATAAGTTAATGATCGATACTCCGTTTTGTTGAAATTTCTAAACTTTAAAATATCTAAAAAATTGTGATATCAAGCGGTTTTTGAGTGTAAACTTCCTGAACTGATATTTGAGGGTCTTTCTTATTACACCATAAACTGCAGATTGTTTCCCGATTTAAACTGCTAAAATTGGTTATTTTATTTTTGCCCCAAATTTCAACAAAAAAGTATGTCTTTAAGTTATTAATAAAGTAATTTTTGATACTATATTATTTTCAAAGTTTTTGACAAAAACTGATGTATTTTCTTTTAGCTGAAACAACAAATGATTTTTCAATTTAATTTCAAAAGTAGAGTTGGCATAGACCATGCCAAATAATGACCAGACAAGCAAACTTGGGTTCAGCGACTCATCGTACCTAACCAGACATGCAAAGCATGAGAATTCTGAGGGAAGGGGGGCGTGGTTATTTTTAAATTACCTTTTCCGGGCCCGAAAATGGTGTATACGCATCAAGAACGTCGTTTTTCGGCGTTTTTGACGATGCTCTATCTTTCTAGTGCATAAAAACTTGAAAAGAAACTTTTAATTTCCGAAAAAAAAATCATAAAAATTCAACAAATTGAACAAAATATAGTCAACACATAAGTGCATGGCACGAAGCGCCGAAAATTTGTGCCACTTCTGAAAAGATATGTAGCTAAAAACGCTTAAAAAGCACCTTTTCTACGAATTTTTAGGAAACTTTAGGAAACTTTGAAAATCGCGAATTCTGGGAGCGTGAACAAATTTCTGGGGGGAGTTTCTGGGGAGAGAAACCCCCAAACCCCCCAACCATTTTATGAATGTACCTAACGCATTTTTATTATTGCAAAAACATTCACTCGATTCAATATACATAGAATCGAAATAAAGCAACACTGCAGTTGAACACTTAGAGATATGTTAATAATGTAAAATACGTAAGTAACAAGAAAAGCGTAACATTAATTTATGCTTGTTAACTACGCATCTGCCAAAAAATAAATCAGCCCAAAATCAAAGACAAATTAAAATTTGGATTAAAATTAAAAAACGAAATCAAAATCCAAATCAAATTATATAAAAATCAAAGCAAAAAACTGTCCCATAGTGAATACTAAAGCATAGATTTACTCACCGTTCATTCTATCGACGATTATCGCTGTCTAAGTATGTAAAGTAGGAAAATTTTTAGAAATTTAAAATATGCATATAAAACTGCAACACGATAAGCGGATTGATTACTATCATACATGCACAGTATGGGAATTCTGGGGGTGAAAACCTAAAGTGCCTTTTTTGGGCCCAAAAATGGCCGGTACGCGTGTAAAAAACATCGTTTTTTGGCGTTTCTGACGATACTCTATCCTTCTAGAGCATGAAATCATGAAAAAAATTTAGAAAAAAGTCGTATAAATTGTCCAATTTATCGCTTAAAACATGAACATATGGCGCGAAGCGCCGAAAATTTGGCGATTTTGAGCAAATAGATAGCCAAAAACCCTTAAAAAGACACTTTTTCTACCAATTTTCAGGTAAGTTTAGGAAACTTTTGAAAAATCGCCAATTCTAAGGGGGTGAAAAATTTTTTGCGGGGGTGGTGGGGGTGAAAACATCGATTCTACGGTGCAGTGAAAACATCGCTCTAAAAAATCCCTTAAAACAATTTTTTGAAAGAGACCAAGAAATTGAGTATAGGACGCTAGAAATGCCGAAATTTCGCCGAATCATTTTTTGAGACTTTTATCATTAGAAGCTCGGGAAGATATTCAAAAAGGATAGAAACTGGGCTTTAAAAACGCAGCGCTTAACACAACTTTTTTGCACCACGAAAATTAAAACTCCTGACGAATAAACTCTGGCAATCGTTTGTATGGTTCGCGAACGAAAAATATTAAGCAAAACAATTAAGTTTACCAAAAAATTTCCCAAAATACTATCTTTCAGCTCTATAAGCTACTTTTAACTATAAAATCCAGAGAATTCTTTGTAATTATTTCAGTATCTACTCCAGGTAATAATTAAAATGATGAGAAACAGATGTGCATATTTAAAGTATATAATGGTTAATATCAGGTGAAAATCTGAAAAATAACAATCGGACTTCTAAGCAGACTGATCGGAGTAAGCAGAATATAAAATCGTTATCATATTGGGGGATGAAAAATTCCGAGTTCCAAAAATGAATCTCACTTGTCCCGATTCATATTAATAAAAAATTTTCACTTTCATACCTCATTCAAACGTAATCAGAGCTTAAATGAAGAAAATGCAGTTTTAAACATTCTTTTCCAACTTTAAAAACCTCGGCGATTTCGGAACTTAAAATTGTTGCACCATGCTAAAATTAGAGCAAAAAATTACCTGTCCAGTATCTCCATTTTCCGTAGGAACTCTTATCATTCTATTCAACTGCGTCAATGTTATACTTGGCTCTGGCTCTATTTTAATCTTCGACCAACTTGCATAAAAAACAATCAAGAATAAGTCAAAATTAGAAGCGAATGAAAAAATTATACGCGTATTACAATTATTTTAATAATTAAATAGAGTCTAAGACCATTAATAAAAACCATTAGGGGATCAAGAGGTGCTGTAATTAATAACCGAATCTTTATTAACCGAGTTAATAATATAACACATAGCATAAATACAGTCAAGTTTTATAATACGGCGGAACACGGGTAATGTTTCTCTCTGAATTTCATGATTTTACGCTTAATTGTCCACAAAAGCGTGTTTAATGACCGATACAACGTGTTGGATTTATATATACAGGTAAAAGAATGAAGCATCATGTGTTCCAGTCAAGTGCTTACTAGCATGGGTCATTCATTATCATCAACATTCATTATCATTAACATTCACTAACATTAACATCATTGACGTCATTAGCATTATCATTAACACATTTTGGCAGTAATATAGCGAAATCAATAAAGTTGCCTCATAATGAATTAGTCAAGACAGTTTACTTGCTAATCTGGTGACTTCGTTCGGCTGATTTGCAAATTCAGCAACGAAATCGGGCATATCCATTTCCGCTTCCTTCTGGGTCGTCTAAAGACCAATTTATTTCACTTTATGCACAGAAAAAAACAGATTATATCATTAATTTTAATGTGGCATAAAAATATAAAACTATCAGTAAGCCCAACCGTTAGGCATAAAGTCTGACTAAGCTATTTAGAAATGTCACATCAACTTGACTTTTTTACGTCACTCTGATTTTAAATTAGATTCTGGCGGACATGCAGGTCAAGAAGAGGGTTGAATTATGGACTAAATTAAATAGCGCAATAAAAATGTCCCACGATACGATAAAGAAAAACTTCGATTTGATAGGGTAAAATCTAAAAGAGAACAAAATTGCTACTGCTAGGATTTTTTCGGACAAGTGTTTTAAATACAGTGCTCGCCACGAAATTAGAACAATAAACAGCCAATGAGTTTATTTAGGAGAGCTTTTTCATTTCCTAAACGCACAATTCCTAGAGCATCCTGCCTGGCATGCTTTAATTTAAGAAAACGCTTCCTAAACGCAGGTTGGACCGCTTACGAAACGACTCAGCGCGCGTTACTAACCAGACACGTAAATACTGATGATAATAAGGGTGACGCATTATGTACAAAATACAATGCATATGGATCGCACGAGTATAATCAATATATTGTGCACCTACATAATGCGTACACGAGCGCCATCTCACGAGCCTGTTTAGGAACGCGCGCTGAATCGTAAACGGCCCGACCTAAGCACGTGTTTACGAAGCGTTTTCTTAAAGCAAAGCATGTCAAAATACTTTATAGGAATTGTGCATTTAGGAAGTGAAAAAGCGCTCCAAATAAACTCATTGTGATGTATTGTTCAAATTTCGTATTTAGACTGTGAATTCAGCTAGAAGTTGGGCCCAATAAGCGCTTCTGCTCTTATACTACTTGAACTCAATTGGCCGAAATATCACATTTTTTGGCCGGATAACGCTAAGGCCCAAACCAGACGAACACCATCCGACCAACTGTACTTTAAATTCGACAGTCAAAACAGTTTATTCCTATTCAAATATAAAATTCTGAACAAATGTTTAACAGATGTAAATTAGCCTAAAATCATAATTTCCATGTACAAGGTGAGGGTAGTTGTTGACGTCGTCACTAGGCAAAAATTCCGAATTCGCGATCAGGGAAGCATGAAATGCGGGGTTTTTGCTACAATATCTTTAGTTAGCGGAGTGCATTATTTTACTAAAGGTGCATTTCAGACACAAACTATCTGCCAGATTTACAAGAAACAAGATAAAAATCTTCGGACTATATCCAATTTCCAGAATCTTTAGCAGAGATATTAAGGCCCGTTCACACGGCGGCAACTAGCGGCCACCAGCAACCTGGTGGACGGTGGCCGGTTGCTGCCTGCAGCAACCTCGTTCACACGAGTGTTAACCTGGTGGTGGCAACTCAGCTAGGCAACCTGCAGAAAATAGGTAACTATGCCATTTTGGTACGATATGGCTCAAGCGAAGGCTGCGTTGTTATTGTAAGGCTTTTATAAATTATTTGATGATCCAAAATCACGACGGATTTGGGTTTAAAATTATATTACAAAGCAGCAGTAAACGGGCTTTTTAATCAACTTTTTGCTGAATTTCTTCTTCATACAAATGGATTAAAGTTATCGTTGAATCAGTATCCCAAACAGCAGCCATAATAATAGGCAAACAGAGTACACGAAACAAATATGCAACGGAGACGACAAAGGCGGAAATGAAAATTTCAAATCTGTTTTGTATAGGTTCTTCTAAATATCATGATAGCGTTCTTGTCAAGTTTGGCGTCATAAAGTCGGGAAAATGTGAATAGAGAAATGCGTTTTATAACAAAATGCAAATGAACTGCCGTGCTTTCTATATGCATTTTTTAATCTTAATTATTGTCGAACCTTTTTTGAGTGCGAAAATCGTCTCGACACTCGGCAATAATTGAAATGAAAGAAGCATGACTAAGTAGAGGCGACAGGAATGCATAGTACACAAATCAAATCAGTGGCGGATACAGGATTTTCTGACAGGGAGCGCGGAACCCAAAATTTTCCTAGAAGTCAAGTTCTATATTTGGGTAATAATAATCAAAAAGCTGTTTATAGACTAAATGGGGAAATTATTTCTAGTGATCCGTTTGTCCGTGATTTAGGGAGTTTTGATTCCTCGAAATTTAAAATTTAAGGAACATTATAATTTTTTGATTAAAAAGCTTTCTTTAGATGTATTTTAATACGCAAATCATTTTTTCGCGTGATAAAGGTAATCTTGTTAAAGCTTATAGTTGTTATGTTAGACCTTTATTAGAGTATTGTTGCAGTGTATGGAACCCCTCTTATCTTAAGGATATAGATAGATTGGAAGCTGTTCAACGTAGATTCACTAAATATATTTTTGGCTATAATAATATTTTTTCTTACGAGGATCGTTTAACACAACTTAAATTGTGCAGACTTGAATTAAGACGCTTGCAGATTTGTCTGTGTATGATGTATCAAATTATTTGTCATAAATCATGTTTGGAAGCTGATGATTTTTTTGTATTTAATCATAATATTACCCGTAGCATTAATAGATTTAAATTAGTCATACCTACTGTACATTCTAATTTAGAAAAGTTTGATTTCTTTTACAAATACATCGCAGTTTGGAACGATCTTCCTGACTTCATTGTTTCTTCCCTAACCTAAACATATTTAAATCTAGATTAGCAAACTTTGATTTATCTAGATATCTTGTGGGGCGCGCGTAAAACTTGTCATTCCATTGACTCGCATGTCCCTTTACTTCAATTCGTAATTGCATTTATTATATATCTTGTCATTTCTGTATTTTAACTGTTGGTATTAGTAATAAATTTTCTTTCTTTCTTTTCTTTCAAAGTGTCAAACATTGTCCAAAAATTCGTATATTATGCCCTAAGTACCAATTTTTTGCTGTCTGTTGGACATGCAGAATTATTTCCTGATACAAAAAAGTCAAAAATTTTCAAAGTGTTTGTATGAAAAACTCGCAAAATTATGCAGAAATCAACACAAGTCGCTGAAAAAACTCTAGGAATATTGTAGGAGCTACAAAATCCTTGTTCTGTAAAAATACTCTTCTGACGCAAATTTAAGTTTTTTAGAATGTGAATAGAGCCAGTAAATGTCAATAATGAGTACTATCCTTAAATTTATTAAAAATTCGAAAATTATGATATGAATGGCTAAAATCATCAAAAGTACACATCTAATCTTAATTGCGCCCAAATATTTTTTGATGACAGGGTGCGGCCGCCTCCCACGCCCCCTCTAATTCCGCCATTGAATCAAATATATAATTTGAGTTTCATCCAAAAAGAGTACCTACTTAAATAATTATTGATTTTTTCACAGTTTACTCATAAACATCTGCAGAAAAATTGATAGCAATGTAAAATAAGGCAGGCCCGTGCTAAAAATAGCAGGTTGCCAGTGGCGGATCTATGATTTTATTAAGCGGGCGGTATCCCGAGTTTTCCAAAAGCAGTCAAAAATCGGTCCGAAAATTTGCCCTTAACGCGCGAGATAGCGTTTTTTCGGTGTTTTACATTGTATACTTTTACATAAAATCACTTTTTACGCAATATTTTTTAAGAAAATTTAAAAATTTTCAACAATTTTGTGCAAAAAAAAATCATTAAATTTCTTTGACTTTCACAAAATCTGGTGCGTAGCGCCGGAAACTTTGTTAAATTAAGGCAAATAGACGTCTAGAAGCATGATTTACTGCTTGATTTCTTGTTTTTATAGCATTTGATGCGAAACATCGAAATTTTTAATTGAAAATAGAAGAAAACTATGCAAAAATAGGACAGAGAATAACTTCCAGGTCGCCAAGAACGGGTAATAAATGTCAAATAGATATCATCGGGCGCGTAGCGCCGGAAAAATTTGAGAACTTATGCTGACTGACGGCCAAAATCATTGCAAATTGCATGTCCATTCTCTATCTCACCGAATATTTTTTGGTTAATGGGGGCGGCCACCCCCCCTTAAATCCACGCCCGCAGGTTGCCGCCAAAAAAAATCGAGCATAGCTCGATCAGCCGGCGGCAACCAAAACGGTAGGTTCCTGCAGGTTGCCGCATAATGTTGCCTGGGAACCAGCGGCCACCGGCCACCGGGCCACCAGAACCTGGTTGACATGCCATTTTTCACTAGCAACCTGCGGCAACCGGCCACCAGCCACCAGGTTGCCGGTGGCTATTTTCCGTGTCATTCTGTGCTAGGCAAGCTGCGGCAACCAGCCACCGGCCACCAAGTTGCCGGTTGCCGCTAGTTGCCGCCGTGTGAACAGGCCTTGCTACACCTCTTCATACTTACGCAGGTGCGCGTGTGAATACAAAAGTATTTAGAGACTCACCTGTGAGACACGGTCCAAATGAAAAATCCGCATTCAATGTGAGTTCACCTATTTCAATCCACTTTTAAACTCAAAGTTTCCCGGAAGAAGTGCTGAAAAGCAATTCGATCCGAATTTTTAAATGCACAAGACTAGCATCGATAGTGTAAGCCTTAACGGCACTTCGGTTGGTCAATAAAACTGCTGTGGCACATATCTTCGAATCTAACGGGCTCAAAAATGATCAAAATAATAAGAAAAATATGTTTGCACACTTTTTCACAAATTTTCCCAAAAAACCGTCGCAGTGGCCATCATGCACGAAGAGCAACGAAAAACTGAGGGTCCGTTGGGGCCGAATTGCGAGAAATAAATAGCACCGACAATTCAATTCCGGGGTCTATCGATTTTTTGGAGTCGAGGATTTAGACCCCATGCCATGTGCGGTGGCCATGCAAAAGCACAGGTATCCGATGAATGAAATGGAAAATCTGAAACTTCCTCAGATGGAATCCCCTCTAGCAATGGCTGACTACCAGAGGTGGGCAGCACCAAAATTCTCGAAGTCAAAACATGGTCCTAAAAATAGTGGTATGCAGACCCGGGCGTGGGGGTTGAGATGTGTTGCACCTTCCGCCCCCCCCCCAGAAGGTCGAATACCCCTCCCAGAATTCTATTTCTGAAAATTTGTTTTTTTCGCAATTTTTTGATGGATGCCAATCGATAATGCTCGATGAGGAACGTTGAAAAATGATGTTTTTCGCAACACCGCCATTTCGAAGACCATTTTTTGACGTTTGAAAAATCTTGCACCCCCCCAGAATTTCGGTGCTGCCGATCAAAAAGTTGCGAAAAAACGAAAAAACAAAAGCTTCAAAAATTGAATTCTGGGGGTATTTCGATTTTCGAGGGGGAATTCAGCCATCTGGGGGTTGCATACCCACAAACCCCCTTACCCCCACGCCCACATGTGCTGACTACTCTACGCCCATTGCAATTGAGGGCCCGGCACCTCAAGGTTATAATACCGAAGCGGAACTTGTCTGAGTAAAAAGGAACAAAAATCAGAATGGATACGATATGGCACGTCAACACTAAACATGTATATACAGCATGGGAATTCTGGGGTGCTGGCAGTGATCAGCCGGGCTCAAAAAATTAGCTGGCCCGGTCTCGGGCCCGGGCCCGGGCTTTGCCGCCGAGCTTGAGCATCTCGCCCGGGGCCCGGGCCAACAAAAATGCCTTGCTTCCAATATAATGTTTCTGTACAAGAGGCGAGTATTTAGACCGATTTTACATTTGTTATTTGTCAAACGCAAGGCTTACTGCTGTATCAAGAAGATTTTTGAATTCGCCTGGTTAATTATTCAATCTTTCTAAAAATAAATTAAGTAGTTAGCAAGGATTTTGGTAGCATTATTCAAGCAAGAACAAAGTTTTTAATACAATAGCGGCAATTTCATTATTAAAATGCACGTGCAACTAAACACGGTTTGAAAAGCACAAGGTTTCATGTAAATATTTAAAGGAAATTGAGCTTTAAATTCTATGCATTCAGACATAACAGCGACTATGATATGGTCGGATAGAAGATATGCTGTTTGGATTTTAGAACTCAAACTATAGTGTACATTGACGCCAATTGAAATTGTGTAGTGATAGGATAGGACACGTATTGAAGCCATAGGCGTAGCCAGGGCATTTGGGGGCAAGGGGCATTGCCCCCCCCAAAATTTTTCAGAAATTTTGTTGATTTTTCGAGTGTAATAATTGTGTCCAGAAAATTGAGTTCAAAAAGTTAAAAACGTCCAAAATTTTCCACGCCGTCTTTATTATATTTATTGTTGCTTTGTTTGTCTTTCTTTACAAGGACAGGACACATAATCCTATTTTAAATGAAAGGAATGGCCAAATTTTCTTATGTTTTTGCGCATTTTCTGTTTTCTGAATTATATCTTGTTAGTAAGAAGGCCACAAATGGGCCTGAAAACGATAAGAACAAAATTGTCATCGATACATCTTTTTTATATCTTATTGGCAGCACCCTTTGCTGCGCTTTATACTAAGCAGAGGTCAAAAAGCGCATTTCAGCTCAGAAATCTTGTGCAATGTAGGACTTCATCAATTTTAGGCGTTTTGGGCTTAATTTAGAACCGAGATTTGGCCGATTTTTTAAAAAGTCTTTAAACTTTTTAAAAAAAACTTTTTTAAAAAGTGCGTTTTTTAGGCTAAAACTACTAAATTCCCGCCACAAACATCTGTTTTTTTGACGTTTCAGACAATGCTCGCTCTATCTAGAACATAAAGACGTAAAAAAAGGATTTTCAAAAAAATTTCTTGAAAAAAATTGAGTAAATCGAAAAAATGTAGTCCAAAGAATTGCGTGTATGGCGCTGCAGCGCCGAAAAATTAGAGGTTTTTGAGCCAAAAATGGGCTAGACACGCTTAAAAGGGCACTTTTTACAATCTCTCACCATTTTTTTGCAAGAAAGTCGATAATTCTCGGGGTTGGGGTCGCAGCCATTTTGCGGCGAGTCAATTGCCATTCTGGTGGGGGTCAAACCCACTCCCAAGAACACGTTCTAGTCGACGACGTTCAAAACCCATGTCTAACTCACTTAAGTGCTCAAATTGTCGAAGAATGCTGCCACCACAAGTTTTTAAACAACTTTAAATTACTAACCAAAAAGTCAAAGATTATGGAAAACCTTGAGATTAAGAAATAAATTCATCCTAGTGCGAGTCGGGCTTTTAGCCACTTTTACACGATTTTTATTCAAATTTAGTTATTCTGTTCCGATGAGCTCATTTTCGTACTTATTCTTTGCCCCTAATCAGATGCTTCAAATTGCATTAAACCATATGGAGCCAACGTTTCTTTAACCAAATGAAACTACGTTGATAACAAACAAAGCAAGCATGAGGGTTCCAAAGTTTTATTACATCAATTTCACATCGTAGGCAACAGAGTTACACTCAATACAGGCTAAATGAGTGTCAAACAGATAGCGTCAAACGCAATTTTTAATGTTAGATCCAACGATAATAATTTACACGACATACATTACATATGTAAGAACATTTATCAGGAATATGGTTACAAAAATTGTTTCCGTCTGAATTGACTAGCAATGGCATACGTTTTTGTTACGTAATTCTTGGGTTACCATCGTGCATGTAACTGTTTTTAAGCCATTCGCACCTCATGCAATTGATTTTTGAAATTCTTAGACCAAAAGCGCTTCTCTTGTGCTAAAAAATGATGGAAAGTGTGTATTCGGTAGGAAGGTGAAATCATTTTTGCGCAGGGGTGAACAACTGTTTCTCGGGGTGAAACTTCGCAGGTCACGTGTGATACCCACGAAATGCATACTACATGATTTTTCGTACTGTTCATCGTGTTCTTTATAAATTCAGGCTCCTAGCGGCGAGTGAAGCAAATTTTTCAACAACAAAGGCTACTTTTCTACTGTTTTGATGGCCGTGGTGGACAGCAATTATTTATTTCGGGTGGTCGATATTGACGCATATGGCAGTCAAAGCGACGGCGGGACTAAGAGCCACTGATTTGGACGCTCACTATACTCTGGACTGCTTAACATTCCACCCCCAATCACCCTGCCCGCAAGTGACACCGTTAGCCCTCACGTTTTCCTCGCCGATGATGCCATTCAGTTATCCGAAAACGTCATGAAGCCGTTTCCGGGAAAAAACTGGATGATAAGGTGAAGATATACAATTAAAGACTATCGAGGGCGAGGAGATGCGTGGAAAATGCATTTGGGATTTTAACTGCCAGGTGGAGAATTTTCGAAAGACCCCTGCACATGAAACCGAAAAACGTTGACAACGTTGTGAAGGCGGCCGTTGCTCTACATAATTGCAGATGATGGCACGATGGAACTATTATTAATGGAGAATGGCGCTCCATAGGATGATAGAGCTTGTTAAGGCTTATATGTTTAACACGTCGGTCGTGCGTAGGCGGAAATAGGACCGACGTGTTAAGGATATAGCCCTAACAAGCTCTAGAAGCGTATTAAAGCGTAAACATTCGTGGCGAGTAGTGTATCTGATAATGACGGACATAAAAGAGCCAAATTTGACAAAATACGTTCCGAAAAATTTTGTCGATTATGATGACACGATGGAACTATTATTAAAGGAGAATGGCGCATTATCAGTCAAAGTGATACTTGTTTTACTGCGAAGCGTGCACGCTGTAATAACTATTCATTCCGCGCTGCAGAAGTTCGTAAAAATTTTACAACTTTTTTTTGCAGTGAACAGGGTTCCATTCCTTGGCAATGAATTCTTCTTCTTGAAAGCGCAATTCTTCCGCTTGAATATCAGCTTCTTCTAAAATTTGCAATATCTTCATTCGAACTCTCCCTTTAATTCGAGCTGGATATTTGCCAATCGCACAGGCTATATAATTTCCTGTAAACATAAGTTTAACAGTGTACACAGCAGAACACAGTATGGCCGATCTGGAGGGGGTTGAATGTGCTTTTTTGAGTCAGGATCATACATGATCTCGGGGGTTTGGGGAAGGTTTTAACCCCCGCAGAATCATTCTTCACCCCCGCAAAACATTTTTTACCCCAACACAGAATTGGCGATTTTTCAAAAGTTTCCTAAACTTACCTGAAAATTGGTAGAAAAAGTGTCTTTTTAAGGATTTTTGGCTAACTATTTGCTCCAAATCGCCAAATTTTCGGCGCTTCGCGCCATATATTCATGTTTTAAGCGATATATTGGCCAATTTATTCGACTTTTTTCAAAATTTTTTTCATGATTTCATGCTCTAGAAGGATAAAGTATCGTCAGAAACGCCAAAAAACGATGTTTTTTACCGCGTACCGGCCATTTTTGGGCCCAAAAAAGGCACTTTAGGTTTTCACCCCCCCCAGAATTCCCATACTGTGCATGTATGGTCAAGATAATGTCAAAATGGTCCCTTAAATAGCGTATAAGCTATGTTAATCTACAGGTTCTGGCCAATTTCAAACAACTTGTACGAAAAACTTCTAAGTTTCACGTTTTTTAGCCTTCATTTTGACTCATTTTCATCCGAAAATTTAACATTTTTTCCATTTCTGTGGTCTGGACCCCCAAATACCACGTTCATGACTGGTGCAGAAATACACGGTTGCAGAGGAGTAGCTGACCTGAATCGGGGGAAGATTAAAGTTTTGAAACCACGTTTACCGATAGATGCTTGAAGATAGGCAAAGAGAATGTTACTAAGATTTTCACTTATTTTCTTTGGGCACCCTTGCAAAATATACTCGTCGTCTCAAATTTTGCAAAGACTAGTCCCTCCAGTCCCCTAACAGCTAAGCCCCTGCACGATCGAGAATCAAAAAGGGGCAGACAGACGTCCAAGAAGTATAAAAAACAACATTTAAAAAATTATTACTTTTCATATATGCTTTGTATCACACATACACACGTGGGCGTGGGGGAGGGGGGTTTGGGGGTATGCAATCCCCAGAAACCAAAATACCCCCAGAAATCGAAATAACCCCAGAATTCAATTTATTTTTTTTGTTTTTTCGCAATTTTTGATGCCATTGGATAGTGCTCGATGAGAAACGTCGAAAAATGGTGTTTTTTCGCCATACGACCACTTTTAAGACCATTTTTTGACCTTTAAAAATTTTTTCACCCCTTCTCCAGAAATTTTTCACCCCCCCAGAATTTTGGTGCTGCTCACCTATGATCACACAGCGTGATATCAAAAAACTTTCACAAAATGGGAAAATTATTTTTAATTGAATTGATACAATTATGCGTAACTTACCAAATTGAAAATCTTCGTCGTGCTTTTCGCTAGACTGAACGGTTTGCAAATAACGTATAATATCGTCGAGGAAATCTTTATCCCCTTTTATTTCCGGTACTCTGTAACTATTTTCTGTCAAATCTGGACTGACAGCTGGGGAAGGCTCCATGCTTTCAGTCATCACGATTTCGTCAGATGAAATAGGGAATGCGCTTTCACTCATTTCTGAATGGTTCACTTCACTATGCGCCATAACAAAATTCGACGTAGTGCTAAAATATTGAAAACATTAGAAAATTGTATTCAGGCTGACACTGACAGCACACCTGGGCGTGGGGGTTTGGGGGGTATGCACCCCACCCCCCCAAGAAACCAAGATACCCCCAGAAATCAAAATACCCCCCCAGAATTCAATTTTTGAAAATTTTTTTCGTTTTTTTCGCAATTTTTTGATGCCAATGGATAGTGCTTGATGAGAAACGTCGAAAAATGGTGTTTTTATCGCCATACCACCATTTTTAAGGCCATTTTTTGACCTTCAAAAAATCTTGCACCCCTCCCCAGAGTTTTCTTGCTGCCCTCGTATGCTGACCAGACATGGACATCTCTGGACGGTATGGGGACCGTTAAAAACATATTTTTTTCAACGTCAACGTTTCTCGATGAGTTTTACGTTTAGCACCAAAACTGCGACCACTTTTTATCAATCAACATTTTCCTACACTCTATTTTGTACAAAAATACCAATTTTTGTTAGAATTTCCAGATTTCTAAAAATTAATTTTCATTCTTGTATGCACACCATACGTGGGCAGCACCAAAATTCTGGGGGGTGCAAGATTTTTCAGAGGTCACAAAATGGCCTTAAAAATGGTCGTATGGTGAAAAAACACCATTCTTCGACGTTTCTTAGCGAGCACTATCCATTGGCATCAAAAAATTGCGAAAAAATACAAACAAAAATTTTAAAAATTGAATTCTGGGGGAGGAGTATTTTGATTTCTGGGGGGTATTTTGGTTTCTGGGGGGTGCGCATACCCCCAAACCCCCCAAGCCCAGGTGTGATGCACACCCCAATGCTATATATACACATAGGGGATTATTAATTTCTGTACTTTCTTGTTTACCCAAAATGCGCTCAAAGTCGTCTGAAAATTGTCTGAAATCCCAATTTTCTAGATAAATTGCTGAATTTACTTAGTTTCTGCTGTTTAAAGCGTTATAAAAAAAGTCAAATTGCACTAAAAATGCTAAAAATATGTTTCACCTAAGCCATGCACCCATGCACACACACATGGATCTACCATTAGAATGAAAAATGTGAAAGTATTAAAACTCGAAATTTGTCCAAAAAATGCTACGACTTGTCATCAGTCCACCAATTATGACCATACGTGGGCAGCAAGAAACTTCTGGGGGGTGCAAGATTTTTTGAAGGTCAAAAAGTGGCCTTAAAAATGGTGGTATGGCGATAAAAACACCATTTTCGACATTTCTCATCAAGCACTACCCATTGGCATCAAAAAATTGCGAAAAAACGAAAAAAATTTCAAAAATTGAATTCTAGGGGGGTATTTTGATTTCTGGGGGGTGCATACCCCCAAACTCCCAGGCCCAGGTGTGATTATGACTCAAAACAGCATTTTTAGTTGTTTTGACTCCGTTGTATACTTTTTCTAAAATACGACCGAATGTATTCCACCAATTACAAAAAATAAAAATACATCGTACTTCCGAGCTAGTAAGGTATCCTTCAGAAACTGCAACTGACTGTAAAACTTGTACTTGGGCGCTACGCTGCCGGCCCCAGAACCTGACTGCGCTTTCTTTAATGACCTCAAGAAACAATCGCGCAAATTGTGCCACTTGTTCTTGCAAGTTTCAACTGAATTGACGTTAAAAAATTTTACTTCATCTTCAGTAGCGTCACCGGCGGGAGGGAGGGGGTTAAGAATACTGCTGCCTTTTACTATTTTTTCATGTATTGCATGAAAATTAAATGCTGAAAGTATCAAAGTTCGTTTCATGCGCCAATTTATTTAAACTTATTTACCGGATAAATTAGGATCAAGATAAGGACCATGCTGTAAATATTTAACGTTATAATACAATAGTAATGTGCACTTTTTTAAATTTTACGAAAATTTTCTGGATTCCTCCTGCACAAAATCCTAGATATATCTTCATAAACCATACTTCAATCAATACAAATTAGTTACGACGCATGAAAATATGCTTTTAGAGAGATGAAATGTTTCTGACGCATTCGAACGTGCACACAACCCGGTAGGGTTAAGTCATTTTCACCATTTAAAGATTTTCTTACTTTGTTCAAGATTAGACATAGCTCACTGGAAATCGCATAAAATTTTATAGATATTTAATGAAAAAATTTTGAATTATCTACAACTAGCGTCAGAAATAACAACTAATAACGTCTAAAACTGCAATTTTTCTGTATTCAAACGATTATTTTAATATGTGCATTTTTTAAATCTGTTCGAGAATTTACTAAAAATTTGGATTAAAACGAATTATTTTTACTCGGTAACGCTAATTTGTTTGCGATCCTGTTCCACGCGGCTTCTCTCACTTTCACGTCTTTGTACAATCTGTCTCCTTTGTCCCACAAATATGGATGTTCTTTAACAGCAATGATTAATAACTCCGTAGTAACGTCGTCGAAATCGCCATTGGCCATTTGCAATTATTCAAATTTTAAACCTGAAAAATACAATAAAATGAATTGACAGCAACAATAAATAGTAGGGATGCAACGGATACGAACCCGAACCCGAACCCGAATACTCGGATAACCGAACAAAATTCAGGACCCGAACCCGAACCCGAATAAAGTGAACTTGACTACCCGAACCCGAACCCAAACCCGAATAAAATTATTATAACTACCCGAACCCGAACCCCAACCCGAATGTTTATGGATTTTATTCGGGTTTATTCGGGTATTTTTAAGCTCTAAAATCCCACAATTGTATGTTAAAGATTCTAAAAATTTTCAGCTTTTTGCGCCGTTTTCAGTTTGCTTGACCCTAAAATGCTGAATTTCATGTAGTTATCAAGTGCACATTAATGGCTGTGTAATTAAGTGGTTTATTTCAATCGATTCACGTGAATTTTTAATCTTTTTATTTCACAAAACGACTGCCAAATGATATCGCATAAAATGCTAAACACTGCTTCTTTGGTCGTAATTAAACTTGGTTTCTATCAAATTAAACTTCACGAATAACAGTTTTTCGGCAGCACACATTCCCATAGGGGGGGGTGAGCATTGTTTTTTATTTTTGTACGGGACAAAGATTTTGAGGCTGGTACAAAGATTTTTGAGCCATCTTTGTACATCTTTGTTCACGAAGTAAAGGCAGTTTTTGGCCGATTTTCGATTGTACAAAAAAATCAAAGTTTTCTGTACAAAAAAAGAAAACAGTGGGGGTGAGGGGGTATTACCCCTTAGGGTCCAAGACTCAAGTCACTAACAGACTATATTTGGTGAAAACCTTTTGAATTTGTTGAGCTTAGTTTCTACTATGGAAAAAGTGCACTTAATTATTAGGATTTCATGAAGTGATACAGTATTTTGGAATCAAAGCAATAGTAAATAGACAAACTATTTCTATAAAACATGCATGTAACAGCTCAAAATTTTGGAAGAGGATGTCCTCGGCATACATGTAACGGCTGCAAATTTCGGGTGGGGGTCCCTGGCCATTTTTAGAAGAAGGGGGAGGTTTGCGACTCCAATTTTAGGCTAAAAATGGCAAAAACAGCTAAGAATAGCCAAAAACGCAAGTTTTCGCCAAAAAAAAATGGTGGAGGAAGGTCAAAAATTTTCTGACTTTGAAGTTGGTGTCGGGGCCTAAAAGCGTTGGTGGGGAATCACCCACACAACCTGTTACGTTTATGTTTCTCAGTCATTTTTAGGGGGGTAAGCGGCTCCGATTTTTGGCCAAAAGTGGCAGAAATATCTAAAAATAGCCAAAAAGCGCAAGTTTTCGCCAAACATGGGGGAGGGTGGGTCAAAATTTTCTAACGTTGAAGGGCTGTAGGGAGGACGTCCAACCTGGGGTGGGGAATTCCCCAAAGCACCCTGTTACACGTCTGGTTTTCGGCCATTTTAGGGGGGGTAAATGACAAATTTTTGGCCGCAAATCGCAAAAAAGGCACCTAAAAATGCCCAAAAATTTGCGGGTTTTCGCCAAAAATCGATTTCGGCTCGTGCATTAATTTTTGGAACCATCTTTATACAATTTTGAAATACTTTCTGGGGCAAAGTGATAGGTATTTTAACCTTTTTTCAGTATTTTTGAGAAATTTCAAAAATTTCGGGCGCTTCGCGCAAAATATCACTAATATACTGTATTTAGCTTCAAAGGGGCATTAAATACTCCAAAATCAATCTTTGTGTAATATAGGCATCTTTATGCAGATTCAAATATCTTGTGTATCTATTTCTACTGTTTTT
Source organism: Mermis nigrescens (assembly GCA_036768485.1). NCBI lineage: Eukaryota > Metazoa > Nematoda > Enoplea > Mermithida > Mermithidae > Mermis > Mermis nigrescens. The sequence continues at coordinate 662,074 of JAVLUZ010000160.1, forward strand.
AAAAATTTCATGCAAAAATAAGTACTGTTTAACATTTTTGCGCATTTTTCCCTTCAATGATAAAATTGACTAATTTATCTCGATATTACGTTGGATTTATAAGCGCAGTGGTGCTTATTACAAGATTTGATTGACATTACAATTTCTTCAATATTGATGATTTTGTAGTACAAGTTGTTTTAGCTTTTCCAGTCGAGTTTTATGTGTAAATTCCATCAAAAGCTCATAAAAATATCGGCGCTTCGCGCCGAACTAATATTATCAACTAAATTCAGGCCAAATCGTCATATTTAGGACTGCATGTGGGTCGCAGGTCACACACTGGTAGTATGTAAAAATTTGTATATTTAATAACATTTTTATATAATACATCTACAAAAATTTGTCCGCTCATTCAAAGACTTTTTCGGAGATCTTTATACATGCACAAAAAAGCTTGTACAAAAAAATCGTGTCGTCTAATAATAATAATACACCACTTAATTCACTAGTCCCCCATTTTAGGATTTCACCCCTCCCTCAACTCTGGACCTTGGGAAACTATGTTCGGCAGTTTCTCCAAGCAAGCGATTTCGCGTGGGCTCATGTATCAAAAGTAGTTGTTAATGTTATTTGTAGGTGTATATCAGACACAACACACACAGCGCTACCTCTCATTTACATTAGCATTCTTGCACACTGAGAGGAGGAAGGAAAATCACTGGATACTTGAGTGAAACATATTAAATAATTAGGCACGAGGCATCTAATAATTATAAAAATTGTAACATCTGGCTTACATGTACCTAAGAAATTCGCCATACACTGGTGTTCCTATATATTTACTGAAATACCCGAACCCGAACCCGATCGGGTATTGATTTTGATACCCGAACCCGAACCCGAATAAATTGAAGTGGACTACTCGAGCCCGAACCCGAACCCGAATAAACTTGGATGAACTACCCGAACCCGAACCCGAATACACCAAAATTCACTACCCGTTGCATCCCTGATAAATAGTACAAAATAAACGAGACACGATATGCCACAGCGCTTTTGTACGACTAGTACAGAGCAGCAAATTAATCGAAAATTTAAAATTTTGAAAAATGTAATAGTACAAAATAAACAAGTCGTGCAATGCGCTACATGTCGCGCCAATCTTCCTATACGCTGTACTTTACATTTCATGTGTGTCGGACGGACAAAAGTTGAAACCAACTCAACTTGTTCGTTCCGACGAAAAAGTCGCATTGCGACACAGATTATGATGTCATGCGCAAAGAAAAGTCGGAAGCGTGTCGCATGATGTCGGATAATGTCGGACTCATGTCGGAGTGAGCCGGAGCGGTTTTGTCAATTTTCGCATTCCGACACCAAATCGGACAAGTCGGACGAAGTATAAGTTGCGCCTTTAAGCTTAGCCCATGTCTAGCATTAATCTGAATCCGCAAGCAATTGCTGTCGCCACAAATGTAAAACTGAAAAATACCCCCAACGCCATTTATTCCCTTTTTCCGCCTATCCTTAAATACGAAGAAAATTTTTTTGTTGAAATTTTTCACAAAAATGATAAAGAACTTGATTTTTCTCCCAAATTTTGACGGAAATGAATAATGAATGCTAAATTCTTTATCAGCGTGCAAAATTACCCTGGAATGTGCAAAAATACTAAGAAAATTTTCTTTGAAATTTTTCACAAAAATGATTTTAAAAAAATTAATTTTTCACCCAAATTTTGTCTGGAATCAAAAATAAATGCTGGAATCGTTATCAGCGTGCAAAATTACCCCCAGAAAATGGTAATTTTGGAGAAAAAAATTTCAAAATTTTTGACCTTCTAAACGGCATAAGTGCCAAAAAATCATCAGCGTCTAACAATGATTTATTACAAATAATGGGATACATCATACACAGGCGAATCTGCAAGCGTCTTAATTCAAGTCTGCTCAATTTAAGTTGTATTAGACGATCCTCGTAAGAAAGAATATTAATATAACCAAAATATAAGTATTTAGTGAATTTACGTTAAACAGCTTCCGGTCGATCTGTATCACTAAGATAAGAGGGGTTTCCATACACTGCAGCAGTACTCTAATAAAGGTCTAACATAACAATTATAAGCTTTAACAAGGTTACATTTATAAAGAGTTTTTGAAGAATATGGTGTGAACCGATTTTGCGCCATTCCGGCAGAATTGCCATGCAATTGCGCAAAAACGATACTTTGTGTCACTAAAAGACGCGGAAAAAAGAAACAAACCAAATCCATACAGAACTCACAGAGTTACGGTATTTCAAACATCATACGTCGACATTCACCATTTTTAGCCGCTTTTAGGAATTTTTGCAGTTTATCAAAAGTTTCCATTTTTTACTACAAACATATTTCTCTCCCATTTTTAAGGTCGCAGATTACAAAAATTGGAGTTTTTGAAGAATATGGTGTGAACCGATTTTGCGCCATTCCGGCAGAACTGCCATACAATTGCGCAAAAACGATACTTTGTGTCACTAAAAGACGCGGAAAAAAGAAATAAACCAAATCCATACAAAACTCACAGAGTTACGGTACTTTCAAACATCAAACTTCGACATTCACCATTTTGAGCCACTTTTAGGAATTTTTGCAGTTTATCAAAAGTTTCCAATTTTCACTACAAACATATTTTTCTACCATTTTCAAGGTCGCAGATTACAAAAAATTAAGTTATACTGCGCGGAAACCAAGATTTAAGAAAAATTTTTTGTAATTTTTTTGCACAAATTTTCAAGAAATTTTTCTTAATTTCACTATTTTTAGCATTGTTTACATCCAGTTAAAGATTTCTACTTAAATACGATTCAAACAGCATTTTTGGATTATCTCAAAGTTCCATCCATTTGAAGATTCAAACAGTGGAATGCAGAATAACATGCACCCAATTTAGGTCGACCTAAGCATCTATACATCGACCTGAGCATCTACACATCGACCTAAGCATCTATACATCGACCTAAGCATCTATACCTCGATCTAAGCGGGAGCGACCTCGACCCAAGCAGCGGAATCACCTTCTCAAATTCACTAAGCCTAAGCCTAAGCGTCATTTAAGCAGAAACTTGAATTTTTACATATCTTATCAAGTAAAATGACAGAAAAAAATATGCAAAAAATTGTTTTTTTTCAAATTTAAAAATTTTAAAACAAAAATTTTTTTCTGCGCGATAAAAGTCATGTTTTCGTAATCAGTGACCTTGAAAATGACAGTCAAATATGTTTTTAGCCCAAATTCGGAACATTTTTGGTAAACTGTCAAATACCCCACTTTAATGTAGTTATATCCGGAGTAACTTGTTCAATAGTTTTTGCTCACATCGCCAGTCGCCACAGACTTTTCCTGGTGCCCTACTTTTGAAACACCCCAGATCCTTATTTATATTCTCGCTTACATTGCCTGCCATCTGAGTGCATTTATGACAAAGTAAAGTGCCATAAATCTATCTTCACCAATATTGGTCCGTTTTCCATGAAATTTTTTTCCGCACTTTCTTTTTGCATGTCCTCCTCATTTCAATCAATGTCGTTCCTTTCCACATACATCTGCAAGTTTTCCGCTCACACCATAAAGTAAAGTTTAGCCCATTTATAAGTATGGGTGAAATCCGGAACCTGGACCAGGACCAGGACCAGGACAAAATGAATAAAAATTCTACATTTTTGACAGATTACTTATCCGGATTTTACCCATTTGTCCTGAGTCCGGTCCTGGTCCTGGTCCTGGTTGATTGTCCGGATTTTACCCATTTTGTCCTGGTCCTGGTCCTGGTCCTAGTTCCAGATTTTACCTTTTCCCTACATTTATCACGCGAAAAAATGATTTGCGGGCTAAACTTAAGAATATGGTACTTCCAGAAAAGGTGCAAAACAAATACGGAATGCCAAAATTTTTTGCCAAAATGATAGAACATGATAAATTGAAGCGCGGAAAGAAAATTTGGTGAAAATCTGAGCCATACTTGCAAAGTTGCAGGCAACTCTCGATTTGAGTGTTGCGTGGGACGATTAAACGACTCGATCCAAGGACTTACACATTTGTCAGAAATAAATAATATGGGCTGAAATAATGGAAGGAAGCATAGCAATGAAGGAGAAAAAGAAAAAAAGGCGCAGAAAGCTGTTTGAAATTTAAAAAAAACTTTAAAAAATTTTCATATTTTTTTGCATGTTTTTTCGGTTTTACTCGATAAGATATACGAAAATCTAAGTTTTTGCTTCTATTATACTCAGGCTTAGGCTTAGTATATCTAAAAGGTGTTCCAAGCTGCTTAGGTCGAGGTCGCTCCCGCTTAGGTCGATGTATTGATGCTTAGGTCGATGTATAGATGCTCAGATCAATGTATAGATGCTTAGGTCGATGTATAGATGCTTAGGTCGATGTATAGATGCTTAGGTCAATGTATAGATGCTTAGGTCGATGCATAGATGCTTAGGTCGACGTAAATTGGGTATCTACATGTGATTCTGCATTCAGCTGTTTGAGTGTTCAAATACTTAGGGCGATAAGATGCCTGTTTAGGTCGAGAAGAGGCTAATTAGAGAAACCCATAACTTTTGTAATATTGATCAAAGACGGATGAAATTTTTTTTCCGCGCTTTCTTTCAACATGTTCTAAGTACTGAGCAAAAGAATCCGCTCTTCTGAAGTTTATTTGTTAGTATTCAGAAAGTACCATATTATTAAGTTTCTCCTGATTTGCGTATTAAATGCTTGAATTTTAAATTTTTTTTAAAAATGGGCCAGGCCGTTAAAAACATGTTTTTGGGCTTTTCACGTCTTCCAGTACTACTTGAGCAACAAAAAAATTATTTTCAGAAATTTTTCTTCATTTTTGACAGAAAAATGGTTTGGATGCGCGCGAGGCTAGTTTTTGACTTTTCCTGCAGCAGGGTTGGCCGGGCATGGTTTTTTGGTTTTTTTTGGTTTTTTATGGTTTTTTATGGTTTGAAAATCGGCCTGGTTTTTGGTTTTTTTGGTTTTTTTAAGTCGATGTTAAAAAATGTCGCAAGATTCATATTTCATCATTTGTAAACATGTGCAAATAGTACTCTTTACTCTATCATAGAGTAGACTAATTATTTAGGGAATAAACAGCATGAAATAGTTTATTTTCATCTTGGTTAGAGCTGCACGCGGGTACCCGAACGGGTACCCGGGTACTCAGGTATAGCCCGGGTACCCGGGTAGAAAATAGTTTTACTACCCGGGTACCCGACGGGTACCCGGTATACCTGGTACCCGAATCCCCTAACATAAAATGGAAAATTAGCACTGAAGTTATGCAATATGTGCTAAGAATCGAATTAGAAACCTAGAAACGTATTGCTTCTAAAGTGCGATTGAATCACAATGTAAATGTGATTTGATATAATCAACCGTATATTGTTAAATCAGCGAGTCTGTTAATATTTCCTATTGTCACAGTATATCGCATATACGGTTTAGGCAAATTCCATTATTCAGGTCTTTAGTTGAATTATTTTATTTGCGCCGAATTCTTCTTATTCTCTATTGTTAACAAATTTAAACAACAATTTATCTACTAGCGACGCATTTTTCTAATGTATTTACTTCTGTGACCATTATATAAATTTAGACTGCAACTTTTATTCACATCGTGCGCGCAACCGTTTTAGTTAGACCTGATTCAAAGCCTATCGATGTTCCAAATGCAGTCAGCCATAGGCGTAGCCCCCAAATTTTTTAAGAAATATTGTTGATTTTTTTGTTGGACTAATGTGTGTCCAGAAAATTGAGTTCAAAAAGACAAAAACGTCAAAATTTTCCGGCGCTTCGCGCCAAGTCATTATTATTTATTGCTTGTAGATCCAATGAATTTAAAAGCTTGAATCAGCTAAAATAATCCAGCACTTCATATCACTTTAGTAATTTAATGCACTATTTGTTCGTTGAATGAAACTGCGCATGCTTGTTGAGCTTAATAGTAAAAGTGAGAAAATGTTTGCGTACCAATTTTTATATTCTCTGCTTTGTTTATCTTTGTTTACAAGGACGCATAATTCTATTTTAAATGAAAGGAAAGGCCAAATTTTCTTGTGCTTTTGCGCATTTTCTGTTTTCTGAACTATTTATAATAAGAAGGCCACAAATGGGCCTGAAAACGGTAAGAACAAAATTCTCATTTATACATCTTTCAATGACTTATTGGTTGCGACCACACCTGGGCGTGGGGGGTTTGGGGGGTGGGGGTATGCACCCCCCCCAGAAACCAAAATACCTCCCCCCAGAAATCAAAATACCCCCCCAGAATTCAATTTTTGAAAATTTTTTTAGTTTTTTTTCGCAATTTTTTGATGCCAATGGATAGTGCTTGATGAGAAACGTCGAAAAATGGTGTTTTTATCGCCATACCACCATTTTTAAGGCCATTTTTCGACCTTCAAAAAATCTTGCACCCCCCAGAATTTTCTTGCTGCCCACGTATGGTTGCGAGTGCGACCCGTTGCTGCTCTCACTTAGCAAAGGTCGAAAAACGCATTTCAGCTCAAAAGTTTTGTGCAGTGTAGGAGTTAATCAATTTCAAGTTTTTTGGAGCTTAATCCAGAACCGAGATTTTGCCGATTTGCGAAAATTTTAACGTTACTAATAAATTAGAGTGTTTTTTTACAAAATTTTCCGGGGTTCTGCCCCGGACCCCGTTGGGGGCGCTTGAGCGCGCCACCCCAGACCCCCAGCCGTACAATCTCGTTTTAAACGTGCAAAGAGATATTTAGAGATATTTAGGAGGACAGCAAAGGCAAAAGGATTAAGAATTCTTAAAAATTCCTGGCGCTTCGCGCCGCAATTAGTTTATCTTTTCTACGTCAAAATTTTCCTGCATACAGCACCGCCGATGATTGTCTTTCTTTTTGTAAAGCTCCAGCATTGCGTTTAAAAGCCTGGATCAGTCGAAATATCTTCATACTAAGTTTAGAATTCGTAGTTTTCCTGTTCTGCTCTGTCAGACTATTAGTATTCAGTATTCATATATCTATACAACATGTTAAGGGCGGTAAAAAATGACTGAATTTCTTGATGCTCTGCGCCACTTATGATTTACGAACTGTTTGTCAATAAAAAGGCCGTAAATTATACATGAAAACGGTAAAAATTTCGAAAATTTTTGGCGCTTTGCGCCGTTGGCTCCTCACAATCAGTGCGCCATAGAATACCGTTAAGAAAAAACTGTGGAAGAATGCGAAAAAGCGAGAGCGATTAGTGATTAAAATCGAAAGTGATGCTAAATTGCTAAAACCATGTTTGAACTTGGAATGAAAATAAAATCTTGAACTTAACCAACTTTATTAGTATTCTCTATAAGCAAGTGAAGTATCGTTTTTATCCTTTTTAAATTGGTATGTAATCATGCAATGTTAATTGTTAATCTTCAACCCCGACCCCGACCGGGGGTGAAGATCTGACCCTGTACGATCACTGCTGTCAACCGTAAATAAACGATGTTCACTGCATTCTCTTTTATCTAAGGTCCTACCCGGGTATACCCGGGTATACCCGGTACCCGGGTACCCGAATTACCCGGGTACCCGGGTAATGAAATATCCGGGTACCCGGGTAGTAAAATTTGCAAAGTGTGCAGCTCTAATCTTGGTTGAACTTTTTTTGTAAGAGAGACGTACTTATAATCGTATAATCTAATGATGATCCAGGCACGTAGCTGACCCTCCAATTTTTGGGGGACTAACTTATTTTAGGGGGGCCAAATGCCAAAAAGGCTAAAAACGGCCAAAGATAGCATTAAAAAATTGAAATTTTTCCAGTTTTTCTTTGTTACCAAAGCTGCGTAATCAGCTGGCACCCGACACTGTCAAAAGCTGGTATTTGTGAAAAGCAATATCAACCAACTCGAAGGAACGACCCTAGATATTTCTAGCGATGAAAATGAACAAGAAGAAAATGATTCTTAATGTTGCCATTCATTCTACTGAATAAATTTGAAATTGTTCACTTTTGTTATTTTTCCTGAATAATTGGTTAGGCAACTCATGCCTGATCTTTAATTTAGTGGTTTTTAATCATAATTATCCCGTAATTATCCTAGGGGATTTCAATTTACCTAAAATTGATTGGACCTTAGGTAACTTTACATCCGATTCTCTTAACAAATTGTTTTACGACTGTTTCTCGTCTACAGGATTAACACAATTAGTTTTAGATCAAACGCATGATACAAATATTATTGATGTTATTTTTGCAGCAAACAATGTTTTTAATGTTAAAGTACTACCCTCCTTTTCCACAAGTGACCACAATTCTATATCTTTTGAAACTCTGATAACTCCACCTACTACTTATGTAGAATCTCACTTTAATTTTCAAAAAGCAGACTACTTTAGTATTGGTAGCTTTCTTTCTACGATTTCTTGGCCTGATCTTTTTTCTACTTGTTTAAATGTTAACGACATGTATAATGTATTTTTAAATGTCTTAAGGCCTCTAATTTTTACTTTTGTTCCCAAAGTCAAAGCAAAGCCCTCCAAATTTTCATACCCTAAAGTTTTACGAAAATTATTTGCCAAAAAACGGCTTTTATGGCAAAAATACAAAAAATATCGTACAATTATATGCAAACAAAGGTATCGTAATCATTGTAAAATGTTACGCAAAAAAATTCATAATCATTTTTGCTTACAGGAAAGTAATTTATTGCAACATAACGATCTGAAATCCTTTTTTAGATTTGTAAATAATCGTTTAAATAATTCTCGAAGCATTCCACCTATTACTTCCACCGACAATAATGTAGTAACTGATCTTCATTGTAAAACGAATATGTTCAATCATTACTTCTCTTCCGTATTTACCAATGATGATACTAACGATTCTTTTGTTTTTCAGAAGCGGGGCGATTTTTCTATTTCAAACATCGTCTTTGACGAAAATAATGTCTCACGGGCGATTGCTAAGATGAAAAACTCGACTTCGATAGCGCCTGATGGTTTAAGTAACTTTTTTGTTAAAAAATTAGCTTATTATCTTCTTAAACCCCTTATCAGTATTTTTTACTGTTTCTTTTTTATCAGGTGATATCCCAGACATTTGGAGGGAGGCTTACGTTGTACCTATAATTAAAAAGGGTGACCCCTCATTAACTGAAAATTATCGTCCTGTTTCTTTATGTTGCTCAACTTGTAAGATAATGGAAAGTATTATTAATACTCAACTATCAATTTATTTATCTACAAATGAGTTAATATCACCTTTTCAATATGGTTTCCAAAAACATAAATCTTGCGAATTGCAACTATTAAATTGTAAACATTTTTGGGTTAAATCACTGGATTGTAAAGAAACCGTTGATATTATTTATATAGACTTTGCTAAAACTTTTGACAAAGTCGACATATCTAAACTTCTTGTTAAATTAACTAGTTACGGTATTCAACAACACCTGTTTAATTGGTTAAAAGCTTTTCTATCTAATCGTATTCAGTGTGTTCGCGTTAATCAGTGTTTTTCAGATTATGCCGCTGTTACAAGTGGAGTTATTCAAGGGTCCATTCTTGGACCTACGTTGTTTTTGATTTTTATAAATGATATCTTTGATAACTTGTCAAGTTCGACTTTTATGTTCGCGGATGACTTAAAAATATTCAATCTTTCCTGCAATTATCAAACACTTCAGGCCGATTTAGATAGAATTTCCATTTGGGCCACCAGAAATTGTTTACCAATATCATATTCTAAATGTACAGCCCTATATTTGGGCAAAAATAATCCTAAATTGTCATATACACTCAATACACAAGTTATTACGAACGATTCTGTCTATGTTCGCGATTTAGGAGTGCTAATTTCGCACAACGTTAAATTTAAGGAACATTACAACAGTATTATCAAGAAAGCTTTCTTGAGATCTATCCTAATTAGAAAATCCTTCTTTTCGCGTGATAAAAATAATCTCGTAAAGGCCTTCATTGTTTACGTCAGACCGATCCTTGAATATTCTTGTGCTTTATGGAACCCCTCTTATATTAGTGATATCAACAGGCTGGAGACTCTTCAGCGTAAATTTACTAAATACATAGTTGGATATCATAGCCCTCTTTCTTACGACGAACGCCTTAACCAACTTAACTTGTGTCGATTAGAATTACGTCGCCTTCATATTTGCTTATGTATGATGTATCAAATTATTAGTCAAAAATCTTGTCTTTGCATGACAGATTTTTTTTGTGCTTAATCAAAATACTACGCTGCACAAATCGTTTCAAGCTAGTTGTTCCTCTTGTCCGTTCTAATTTACAAAAATTTGACTTTTTCTATAAGTATATCTCAATTTGGAATCACCTACCTGATTTTGTAGTCTCTTCCCCTAACTTGAATATATTCAAATCTAGATTAATTGATGTCGACTTATCTAAATTTATTATAGGGCGGGCTTAAATCGTCATTTTCATGACTCGCTCGTCGCCTTTTGCTGTACGCTTTTATTCTTTTGACCGTACGTTTTATTACTCTTTTACATCTTTCGTAATTGTCGCGTTTCAGTAATAAATTATTTCATTCATTCATTCATTCATTAATCAAGCATTTAAACAGTTATACTCACGACTAAGATATAAAAACCAAAATTTAACCATTAAAAAACCATAAAAAACCATAAAAAACCATTAAAAAACCATAAAAAACCATAAAAAACCAAAAAGCCAAAATATCGGAAATTATCAAACTTTGTTTTTTTCCAACCCTGTCCTGCAGTAAAACGATACCGGTGCACAACCGCCGGCTTTTCGATTTTACTTCTTCAGCAAAACGAGTCCGAAAATTGTTTCCATTTTTCAAAATTTTGGTTGACAACTAGACTAAAAGTGGAAAAAACGGTGTTCAGAGATCGTTTGCTTTCAGATTCTTTCCAAAGCTTTTTGTATTTGCAGCATTTTGCGAAGATTATTAGACAGTAATATTTTATTTTTTTATTTAGCGCGGAATGCTGCATTGCTAATCAACTAATTTAGAATCGTTCAATTTTATAAAAATCGCGCATTTTCATACAACAACTTAAAGAATAGGCTATACACCGATATTAAAAGTAAAATTTGCAGCTTACAAAAGCTGCAAATCGCTGAATGAAAAGTATGCTCTAAATACTAGTCAGTTTTCTCAATGTAAACGATATACACGGAAGCAAAGTTGATTTTTAACTAATCTGTAATCTACGCAATTTAAACAAAATAAGAAATTTCTATTGTTGCTTGAACTCCTTCAAAGGTTATCTGACAAAAAGCCAGCTATTTCAAATGGTCAGTAAGTATGTACATACATACAAACATATATCAGAATTCTGCAGATTTAGCAGGAAAATAATTTTTAGTTGCAGTAGCAATACATATGTAACTACAAGAGTTACGTATAGGCGAACTTGCCTTAGCAGTTCGTGGTACTTGAAATTTCGGTTCACAAAACCCCTGAACGTGGAAAAAGAGGTGCTTTCTTCTGCCTTACGCAAATTGGAATTTCGATGCCCCACACAGTAATCAGAAAACAAAGTTTGCTTGCAAATCATGGCTGACCTGCTTGCAATACATTTTGATCGAACAAGCGCTTGCAGCTGAGGGTTACGATAACTAAATATCCGAATCCAATGCTATGATTACAATCTGTCCTTTACTGTCGGGTTTTACATTTCTTGACCACTTGTGTGAAAAGACTATAATATCCATGATTAGGAACTGGATTTACATAAATTTGAATTTGAAAAGGATAGAATTGTGTAGGTAGCACTCTAACATAAAGTAAGAATAAAATACGAGCTTTGATAATGTAACGACCGAAGTCAGTAGTCAAAGCTAAATAACTTTTCGGTGTATTTTCGAGCACGTTGGCGAAATCATTACGAAAGCTGCTCACGATTCTCTGTGCTTTATTCTTCAAACGATCGCTAGCACAATTCAAC
>JAVLUZ010000160.1:674110-684110 GCA_036768485.1 Mermis nigrescens
ACACCTGGGCGTTGGGGGGGGTTTGGGGAGGTATGCACGCCCTCCCCGAGAAACCAAAATACCCCTACCCCAGAAATCAAAATAACCCCCCAGAATTCAATTTTTAAAAATTTTTTCGTTTTTTTTTGCAAATTTTTGATGCCGATAGGTAGTGCTCAATGAGAAACGTCGAAAATGGTGTTTTTTCGCCATACCACCATTTTTAAGGCCATTTTTTGACCTTCGAAAAATCTTGCATCCCCCAGAATTTTCTTGCTGCCCACGTATGGTATGCACTCTCTAGACGGCCGAATACGTCCCCATCCAGAAGTCAAAATACCCCCCCCCAGAATTCAATTTTTGAATTTTTTTGTTTTTTTTCGCAATTTTCGATGCCAATGCATAGTGCTCGATGAGAAACGTTGAAAAATGGTAATTTTTAGCCGTAACACCATGTCGCTTTTCGACCTTTGAAAAATCTTACACCCCTTCTAGAATTTTAGTGCTGCTTACCTATGGTGTTGGGTCTGGGTGTTTGGACGCCCAGAATCCAGCGGACCCCCTCCAAAGTAAACGATAGACTCCATAGAATTGAATTATTTGAGCGAGCTTTTGGCGATAATACTCCATTGAACCCTTAGAAATTGGCTGCTTCCCATTTTTGTTTTCATCTACTTATCTTTATTTGTAATAATCACTTACGGGCGTGAGGATTATGGCTGAACATAATACTGAAATGAAACCCCTCCTGCTTAGAGTCCAGAATTTGTTTTTTTGATCCTATCGTTTTAGCGATTTTCTTACCAGGGGATAGATCTGCCTAAGAAATATTATTTGTCAACGTTAATATGGATAAATGTGCCTGCCCAGGAACAATTAACAATGAGCAACTGCTTGTCTTTTTTGGATATATGCAAATAACACGGATATATAGCAAAAAAAGAAAAGAAGCTTCAAACAAGACGGCAGATAGTTTAAATTATTGCAAAAATACATTGAAAAATTAGATTGTCTACTGAACTTAAATTTGTTTAGATACATAAGAAATCAGATTTTTCAAGAAATCATGCCCTTGAGAACGACCACTTTAGCAACGGTCCTTATATTTTATCGCAATAACTTCGGATGCCTGTTTCCATAACCGATGAGTTAAATTGTGGCCGCAAATTGCATTACCCTCTTTAACTTTGAAGTTTAATCCATAGTAATCAGAAATATTCCAAACAAATAGGTACCTACTCGTACTTCGAAGTCGACAGCTTCTTTTAGGCAATCTGAGCTTGTTTTCCTGAAAATGATACCCTAAATGATTAGGTACGTAGGTAAGTGGGTAACTAAAGAAACAAATTTAAAGGCAAGCAAATTACGCATGCAAAAAGAGTAAGCAAAAACCATAGTAAATTTGAAAAAAGGCATTTCGGTGACTTTTGTTGTATGTGTTAGATTCTTATTTTCGATAAATATTCACTCACTGATTTCATCGTTTACTGTCAACGAATTTCCGTTTATTAAAGTAAGAATCATATACATGCACATACTTAAGTTTCCTGTACTGGACTTGTCTATTCAAATACACAAAAAATCAGATTTCACAAAAAATAACTAAGAAAATATAGGAAAATATTCAAAAACGCCTAATACGAGTATTATAGGATAAAGCAAATCTCTGTAAATGAAGGCATGTCGACTCTACAAAAAGTACGGAAACGACACAGAAAAATGATCTTAATAAGTAAAATTCTATTAGACCCTTTGACTAATTCTATTTCATAAGTATGCATGTGCATTACATGGGCACAAGCTTAAGTGTTAAAATCGAACATGTAATGGTTATTATGTCGGCACATTTTTCGATTTATATGAATGAACCTCATTTCCTCGAACTTCACTTTAATTTGAAGTATTTCACATCATATGTATCGTAGAGATACCGGATAATTAAGTGGTGAATAATAAATTTAAATTAAATGGAAAGCTACGTGGAAAAAGGTTTCATTTTATGTGAATAATTAAGTGATTTTGTAAAGATTCATGCGAGAATATATCCTGATAATAATTCTAATAAGCATATTATGCTTTTATAAATTTATTATATTCAAGTAGAAATAGTTGTCAGCATGGACTGCGACACTGTAGAATGGGCTATGTTATAGCATAGGCGATGACGTAAAAATCTGCACCCTAACGTTATCTCAGGGTGCAATGTTAAAGTATGAGCGGTAAAATAAAACATTTAGGATGAGAAATGAGGGGTGTGTAAGGGGGCTCCCACCGCGCCTACCGTTATAGCATGGTCTACCTTGCAGTCTTGTTCCTCAGGTTGTATCAGTATTAGATACACATATCATGGTAGATCTGGGGATTTCAGCTGGTGTAAATAATTTTTCTAAGCCAACTGGCATGAACCCTATAATAGCATAAATTCTATGTTTCTGGTCAATTTCAATTATTTATTTTAGATTTCCGTAATTTTCACCTTCATTTTGTCCAGAAAATCTCGTATTTTTCTAAGCTGAGATGCCCCCTACGTGCATGTCTCGCTGTGACGTACTTATGTATTATTTATTGTTCGAGGAAAGCACGAAATTGTGATAACACAACAAGTCGCTGATGAATAATTAATCTTCATGGCAATTAATTTTGCATCTTCTGTCGGTAAATCAGTAGAACATAAAGAATTGATTCGCGAAAAGTTGCTAAAATTCAAAATTTTAGTACAAAAAAGATGAATTAGGCAGACATATAGATCAGGGAAATATATCGGATATGCTATACCACTGCAAATAGGATCAGTTGTTCACCTTGCTTGATAGAAAGAAACGACATGAATCGTAGATCAGGGAATATATCGGATATGCTATCCACTGCAGCGCCGAAAAATTCGATATCTCCCACCGCGCAGCCTGTTATAGCACGGTCTGTTTTGAAGTGTTGTTCTTCAGTTTGTATCAGTGTTAGATACATATATTATGATCGATCTAATATTTTCAGCCAGTGTCAATGAATTTTATGAGCCAACTGGCATGAACGCAAGAATAGCGTAAAAACTACGTTTCTAGTCATTTTCAATCATGTTTCCTATTTTCGTACCTTCCACCTTTAATTTATCTATAAAATGTCGAATTTCTTGTTCTAAGACGTTCCTCCCACGCGCATGTCTCATTGTGACGTACTTATGTATCATTTATTGTTCGGTGAAAGCACGAAGATATTACAACACACAACAAGTCACTGATAAATAAGTGATGTTCTCGACAACTAATTTTGCTTTGCCTGTCGGTAATTCAGTAGAACATCAAAGAATTGTTTTGCGAAAAGTTGCTAAAATTTAAAATTTCAGTACGAAATAGCTGAATTAGGCAGACGTATAGATCGGAAAATATATCGGATAAGCTATACAACTGCAAACAGGATCAGTTGTCCAGCTTGCTTGATAAAAGGAAATACGACATGAAAAATCGTCGCAGGTTGACATAAAATAGAGAAAATAACAACAAAATTAACAGTTTATACCCAATTTCAAGTGTTTTTGGGGGATTTCTATTGACTTTAAGCATCTCTTCCGTAGATGGGCAGAATGGCGCATCTGGGGTTTTGCCGAAAAGCTTTTTTTCAGCCTCAAAACTTTGTAAAGTTGTGAGATTTTTTTGTAAAGTTCTGAAATATTTTTCGTAAGTTGTGAAATATTTTCGTGAAGTTGTGAAATATTTCTTTAAAGTTGTGCAATAATTTTCTATAGGTGTAAATATTTTTGTAAACTTGTTAAACGTTCTGTAGAGTTCTGAATTATTTTTGTAAAGTTGTGAATTATTTTTAAAAAAAGTTGTAAAACATTTTTGAAAAGTTGTGAAATATTTTTGTAATGTTGCGAAATATTTTTGTAAAATTTTTATATTTTCTTGAAAGTATGCTGTCTTACGTGTTTTTGCTATAATTTTAGGAGGCCATCAATAGGACAAAAAATAAAAAAAGAGAGGAAAGGAAAGAAAAAAGGAAAAAATGAAGAAAATATAGAAGAAACAAATTAAGGAACATGAGGTTTAAGTACTCAATTCCGTTGTCTAATGCCTCATATTGATCAGAAGCCGCTATTTCTGGTACGCCCTGTAAAATTAAAATTGCTCCAATTCTGCGTCATTAATGCAGGTTTACTGCATCCATGACCCCAGCTAGCATTACGTGGATTCTCGAAGGGGAGAAGTTCAGACCTCTTAAGATTATGCCCGTCACCCTTTGATAACCGCACACTAAAACGTCTTAATTTGGATCTTTATAGTATGGCACATGTACGAGTATAAGAGCCAAATATCGCCGCAAGTAAAGTTAAAACCAGCGAGGTAAATTAGTAACGCTTTTTTAAGGCATATAGAACCTTCGACCATCAGAGACGTGCTTAGAAAGTTAGCGGTCCTGGGCGTTGCTACCTTAAGCGGCCTTTTAAAAGTCTTAATGATGTACACAGGAAGATAAATTTTTTGGCAAATCGCTTCTCAAAACCATATTATACAGTATTATATTTACAAGAGCTTCACATTTAGGAAGGAACCTCCAAAAGGATGAAAAAATGCTAAAATAACCCAAAGGTAACATTTCAAGTGAACGTTCCCATTGAAAACAACTTTTTGAAAGTATGTATCTTCGCTAATTTTGTTGTTGCTTCGACTATTTCCAGAACTTAAGTACTTTTAACAGTGCTCGTTTAGATAAAAAGGCTCATGCCACAACTTAATATTGTTTTAATGGTATTTTTAGTCAAAGTTGATATAATGTTGTGGTGTATATGTGCTTTTAGTCGTCATACTGTACATATGCTGGACGTAGTATTTCACACTTTTAACTACTATAACAATGTTCATGTTCAGCATACTTTTCGGATTATTCTGGTATATTTTGTTGTTTATTCTATTTTATTCTAAGTTGTCCATTGATAGCTAAACATGCATGTTCCCGTTTAGGAACGTTGGTATCTTTGCGGGTATGTTTTTTATATTAAGAAATTTCATTCAGCATGACTCCTATTCAATATTTGACATTTGTTGAAACTGTTGCACATCCAGGGAATGTCTTAGTCTTCGAAAAGCAGAGATTGAGCAAGAATAAGCTTTTTGTCTGATTTTGTACTTAGCAATAAGCTTAGCTGGTTGCCCAAAAGCTTTGGACATAGAAAAATTTGACGCATTGCATCATGTATGATACATAATGCTAGCTAAGTGAATGCATGATAATAAACATAATGTCAAGGTGGAGCCAAATCTGTACAGCCTCCTTCTTTTTATGGTATACAATGAATGCGAAATATTCTTCGATACATTATATTTAATAATACGATTTAAATGTTTAGGCATATTAATATAAAATATATTTAACATTATAGCGCGAATGTTTCACTTTATAAATATTATATAGATGATGCAAATGATGTGCGACAGCGGTACTGGGATATATAAGATGCGCGCTTAAGGGTTGTTGTTTTAGGCGTTTAAATATATGATCAAATTTGCCGCAGCATGAGCTAATATACTTCAAAGTTAAATGCTCCTTTTGATGCGAAAAGGTCATAAAAATAACGACCAAATGACGTTTTTTCCGAATAAAAAACTTAAGACCAAATAAATTGGCACGCTCCCAGAAGCGCGGGCATTTTCGGAAGCCCCAAGCGCAATAAGAACCAGATTTTTCCGGATTAATACACATCAAGATGCATATAAGCTCAGTAAGGGCAAAGGGTGAGAAAGGTAGCACAAGGTAACGTAAAGACCATGTAAGTTCACGAAGTTTCATGGCAGAAAGCGGCGCGGTCAAACGGTCAGCAATTCACATAAAATGTATGCTTGGCAAGCTATACACGCCTATAGAGGAAAGCAAAAATGTCCGAATTAAGCGCTCAAGACAAAGTACATTTAATGAGCCTCTGGCCAAAACGCCAGACACAGCGCAGTATAAAACCGGAAAGATCTAAGAAAAATTGCTCAGCTTGTGATTTGCTGATGCCATATTGTGGGGCTCAGCTTGTAATGTGTTGACGCCCCATAGTGTGTGCTTCAGCCTTCACTGATAACGCCAGGCTCAGCCTTCGGCTGATGCAATTAGATCAGCCTATCTTGGGCTGACGCCTTAAATTACATCTACGGCGCTCAGGGCCTTAAGATGATGCCCTGAATTTCGATCAGGCTCAGTATCTTTAGTGTCATTGTCATAGATTTCAGCAACGTCTAATCTTATCAACTTATTCATTGATTATTTCGAATCTAACTTTTAATATCATATTTGAGCATATGTATTTTCGAACATGTACATATTGTAAGGAACACTTGATGCGTTAATCCATCGATTCATCGCATAGGAGGGATCACCCCAACTTCCAGGGCCCTTTGATTAGGCGTATATCAATAGATAAGAGGAAAGCGTTGCACTCGAACCTGACAATAATAAACAACCAGTCAATCAACCAAAAACCCTTCAATCAGCTCAGAGCATCCCTTAACCAACCAGTTATAAGCCAGGTAAAGAAGCTGATAAAGAAGCTAACTTACTAGCTAACCAATTACCATACGTAAATCATACACATATTGAAACAACCAAATAACCAACCATCTGTTCAACCAAAAGTGAAGTAATCAGTTGATTAAACAAAAAGCCACACCTAAAAAACAACAAAACAACCAATAGACAAGCAACTAATTGATCAAACAGTACCACCAAGCAATTGCCTAGAATCCAACCAATCAGACATTTGAACAGCCAACCAAAGGTCAAGTAACTCACCATTCAAACAACCAACAATCTAATCGGAGTATTTAGATATTCAATCAAACAATAAAACAGTCAAACAACCTATGCAAAACTAAGCAAATAGCAAATTGACTAACTAACTATTATCAATCGACCAACAAGAGTCATGTAAGTGGCCAGCCAAGCCAAGCAACCAATCTATCAGACAGTCAATAAAACTCCACTAGGTAAATAGCTAGTCAGGCAAGTCAACCAACCAAACAAAATAGGAGCCAACAAACCAGCTAACAAAAAACCAACAAACAAACCAGACAAACAAAAGCCAACCATATCAAGAAAAAATTAGCCATCCAGCCAGCAAATTCATCAACAAACCAAACAAAGAGTCAAATAATCAGAATTTAGGCTAATTGATCAAACAACTGACCAAAATCCTATCAATCAGTCAACAAACCGCTGACAAACAAAAGCCAACAAATTAACTTATCGATTATGCAATCAATCAGTCATGCAACCAATGAAGTTATAAGCCAACTAATCAGGCATGCAACCAACCAACTAAATAACAGAATCAAATTACTAACGAAAAGACAACCAATCAGCTTGTCAGTCAACAAACCAATCAACCGAAATTATATTGGAATATATGAGTAATTAATCAATTTTGAACCCTAAAGTTCCCCACGTTCCCAAACGGGAACATGCTGTTGCTCTGCAACCAATTGACAAAGAATTACAAAATTTAAAACCAATTGTACTCACGTCATAAGAGTCAAGTGTTAAAAAAATTGCATTGATTGAATAGTAGCACCAATTTCTGGGATCTTAAATGTTAAGTCGGGCATTAGTGATATGCGCATGTGGACATGAGATTGGGTTTTTGGAAGTTGAGACCCCAAAAACGGCAGCCGCCCAAAATCGATATTCCTCCAGAATCGAGTTTTTGACGTGTATTTGGGTGTATTGCTATTTTTTCACTACCCAGACCCCCTAGAATTCGGCTGCTGTGAATGCGTGATGCTTATAATGATATCTATACGAGCGAGGAGCGCCATGATTTTTGCTTATAAATATGCGTCGGAAACGTCAAAATTCTGTACTCTTCCCCATAAGCTTGCATATTGCATACAAATTGCTTTAAAAATTCTTGTGGGCCTTAAAATCGTCTCATTCAAAAACACCGTGGTCCAGCTTCTCTACATCTTGGTTTTTAGGAAATTGCTGAGAAGACTTTGTGAAAGATTCAATAATTAAAAATAAGTAAGAGTAATGAACGGATGTGATCTAAAAGATTTGAATGAAACGTTCAAGGGAGAAAAACCACACCAAATTAGCCTAATTTCAAAATTCAATTTGTGATTTATTACACGCATATCCAGAAAGGTGTATATGCTTTATATGCTTTCTAAAATTATTTAGGGATAGGTCAAAAATAAGGTGCAAGACCCTATGATTTCATACATTGAAATCGCAGAAAGATAATTTTTTCTGAAATTTTTGAGCAACCCTCAGTTCCTGTAGCCCTGGGCGATGGTCCGGCTCGCCACCCCTGAGCAAGGCAACACCAACTATAGATAAACAGCATAGCCAATCTAGGAGTTAGCTTTATTCCTTTTTTCGTTTGTTTTAATTTACATTCGGTTATAATCGCAAACTGACATCATTACATTGTATTTATTCGTATTTATATAACCAGTTATTGAAGTTGGGGCATACAAGTGATAGGCCACCAATAAGCGTTCTTCCCCCACCCAACCCAAAGTAAGGAAATCTCTAAGAACCCAGATTTTTTGGCGAAAACATGCGTTGGCCATTTTTAATGTGTTGTTTTGTTATTCTCGGCCATTTGGCGTCATTGACTCCCACCGGCCATAAACAATGGCTGGAGACCCCCAATCAGAATTTCGAGCCGTAAAATTTATGCCTTAGAGCCTGTGATGGAGTTGAGCTACGAAATCTAACTGCTCTCATATAGACCCCGAAATTATTATTTTTCAATTTTCAGTCTATTTCGATCTTCCAATTACAGTGGTGGATGAACTTAAGTGTAAAATAGCACACGTTACGAATATCTTCATTTTTGTCCACTTCAGTAAAATTTCTGAAATTTTGCTTTGTCCTGCGAGACTGAATTTCTGCTAGAATTTAGCGAAGATTTGTTCGCAAACGACGTTAATCTAATTTAACTTTTACAGCTTGCATTCTGGGAAATCATGGGAAATCGCATTGAGCAAAAATCGAGCAAAACGATAAAAATTCAGTTTTGAAATCAATTGAATTCAGGAAAAGGTTCAATTAGTTTAGAGTCCATTTTGATTCTCTTTAGTAATTTTTAGATTAAAGATTTTTTCTCCCTTTAAATTCAAAACTAAAGTCTCTTAAATAATTCTCTTCAATTTGTTTTGATTTTTTTCATCAAATATCAGCGATTTTTAGACAAAAACGAAGGTTATTCGCGAAAATTTGTCACAATCAAGCATTATGGCTACAACATACTGAACACAATACAATGCTTTATTCACTTACAGACGTAACACAAACGAAAATAAACCAATTAAAAATCTTGCTGTTATTGCCCCAGTATCCGAGCGTGTAATTAATGAATCGAATTAGGGCAGAGAATGCGCCTATTATTTGCGAAATTTGCTGTAATTTTCTGAATCAAGGAGCATTAATAATATCGATTTGAATTTCTTTCTGACAAATTCCTTTAAGTCATTATCTTTTTAACATGTCTAATTGAGTCTGAATATAGAATGCATTATTCCGTTTTTAAGCTTCATTAAATTTTAAAATAATGGCGCATGATTTTTTAAGTGCCTCATTTTTCCGCACATTAATAGTGTAGATAACGGCGCTTATTGCTAGTGTGGGAACTATACCTACATTCATGTTGACCTAGATGATTTTCAATGCGAATGTACAAAAACATAAGATAAAGTTAAATAAAAAATCCACTCAAAAAACTTCAAAATGTTCTCAAAAATGCTCATTATCATAGGTAGCGCTCCAGCGCGTACCTATAATATACTTGAACCCCCTAAAAAGTTACTGCCCCCGAGGGCTATAACGGGACACTTCTGTATTGTGCGGTTTTTTTAAAAGATCGATAATAAAATAATTCGCTGTCCGTGTTTTTTTTGCATTTTTTAAAAATTAATACCCCGTGTGTAAAGAGCGTGTAGAGTTTTACTGTAACGTTATAACATATAGATTTTAAAAATTTTGATCGTTCACAAGACCTTTCCAGCTCAGTTTTGCATTAGGTTTTGTCTGGTTTTTTATTCAA